>CABFWO010000135.1:400864-504301 GCA_902155825.1 Timema genevievae | reverse complement strand
TAACCCGAACGGGTAGTAAGACGCGGTGCTAATAATAATAATAATAATAATAATAATAATAATAATAATAATAATAATAATCTAGTCATGATGTAGTATTGTTAATTCTTGTTAAAATCTTGTTGAAGGTCTTAATAAATGTACACGTTACTAAGGGACAAACAACCTCGGGTGTTTCAAGGTTATCAGGTTTCAGATTTTCAGAGTTTTTCAGGGCTATATGTTGGTAAAGAAATTGTAAAGATATTGTAATCTCTCTTAGTCTCATGCTGAAACCACCTTTCACAGCCTTAACAGTGGGTAGCTTCCTCTGGTGAAATTTAATTCGTTATAGCTTCATAGTCATTCCAGATTCAGTGGCCTAATGGTCTAAGGCGTCATTCTTGTAATAGATTGGACTGCTTATGAAGGGGAGATCTGGAGTTGAATCCTAGATAGGTGTACTGAGGGTGGTTTTCCCTCGATGGTTTTCAATTACCCCTCCAAGCAAGTGCAGCTACACTAACCCTTATGCCAAGTTCCTCATTCCTAACACATTAGCGTATTTATTACATAAGCATAGAACCCAAAAAGATAGTAAGCTGGGATGCTAAAAACAAACAATATATAAACTTCATAGTTTATATTGATATAGTCTTTAATTACAAAATAATTGTTATTGACGAATTATAGCAGTTCCTTAAGAGACATTTCATCCCCTGAATCAAAAGTTACACATCCAGTAGCTAAACCATAGTGCCAGAAGCCGTTCTAAATAGTAGCCATTAGCACATTCCTCTATTTCTTGTCGGCAAAGGAAGCGGCAGTGAAATAATCTGTTTGTCTTTGCTTGCTGCAACCACGGTATGAAGCTTAAGCCTTTTGGGTGTGATGCGATGACTGTCTGCGCTCGGCATTTCGTCCCCTTCCCATTCCATAGTTTCAGTTGCTCTATGTGCTACCAAAATAACCAGAGCTATTATTCTGGTAGCACATAGAGAAACACCAATACAGGTTTGATTTAAAAAGAATTACACCGTTTATATGATCTTTTTTCTTGGACGTTTTAGTTATTACTTTCACTAAAACAGCAGTTGATGGTTCTTAATAAAATAAATTGTTTAACATATACAGAAATGTATGTTGATAAGAACAAAGTAATTAGGTGCATTGTAGCCGGATCTTCACTACAACCGAGTGCAATAAATCCAGTGTTGAGTAATGTTTATAAGCTATATTAGTAAAAGAATTTAATCCAGAAGAAAAGCAAGACCTTAGATTTATTTTGGTAAGCAGGTGTATTCCATGCTTTAGCTTGATATTTTTGATTTTGTTTTGGAGATACTCATGGCAGTAGTCATGCAATAATAGGTGCCAGGTAGAAATAAATATAACGAACTTAGAAAAGAGCCTGCATCACATATTCCAGTTTCCTCGAGTGCATAGTGTTAAGCTATTCCCTTTCTATGTTGTCTGGTTTTGGAGTTATCCAAATACCTTATCAGGTGATTTAAGGCATAAGGCTCACAATATAACGAGATAACAAAGATAATAAATCCGAGATGCATAGCCCAATATTTCCACAGGCATGTAAGTTTATGCCAATTAAAATCTTTTTGTTTTGGTTTTAGTTTTAACTGAAGTAGTGATCAAGCGGTCAAATGTGTCAGGCTCACAAAAGTATATATAATTAATAAGTGCTCAAATTCACGTGCCTAGGTTTTCTATGGGAAGCATGCAAAGAAACATTTCTATGGACTTTTTAGTAGCCCACACTGGTGACCAAGCTGCCTAAGTTGTTAGGATCTCAGTGAAGGTGAGATTTAAAAAAAATACTCCTAATGTGCACATCTTCAGGAATTCCCAAGCTCCTTTACCAAGTTTCTTCATATTAAAGATACAATGTTATGATACAAGTGTTCAGTACATAAGATTTTAATTGATTATTTCCTTGTATCCTTTAGTGTTTAACTTTAAGCTGCCTTATAATGGGAGAATACTTAGGCCCATATTAGACTAAATAATTATCTTGGTGAATGAAATATCAAATAAAACAAAGATGTTGAACGTTACATAGTTGTAAGTTTTATTTAATACAGCAACACGATTTTCCTACTAATGTGAATATAAAACGACTAAAATAAAATATTGTTTCTCTTTGGGTTTAATATTGAAATGTATTCTGTAATTACTCTTTGGATTTGGAGTTGATTTGCCAATCAAGTAAGAGAGAATATATAAATACTACATTTAATTAGTGAATGCAACTCTTGATCACATGTTTTAAGAAATAATGTTTGAAACAACATCACTTTTATTGGGATTTATTAGAAAAATATAACCTATGTGTTAAATGGACGTCCACGCGAAATTTAAGCACAATCGGTATAGTGGTTTGGGCGTGATTGAGCAGCAAACAAACAAACACATATACATAATTTCATTTTTATATTTCAGGATTATAACATTACATTACATTTTGTATTAATAATTTATTCACCAAATAACTTTATTTCATTTGTATTTTATATGTTTTTACCATTGATAGTGTCTTATAAACTCCTACTTGACCACTAAATTAATTTAAAGTGAAATTTATCAATGGTGCCACCTACTTAAACAAAATATCTTCACACTGCTATATTTCTTATGAAAATTGTGATTCTGAAGCTTCAAAATCACTAAAATAATCCTCAACTATCTTAGTCAAATATCCTAACTATTTATTTTGTGACTCCGTCAAAAAAGTATTTCATTTATTTTAGAGGCTATATCTATGTTTCTAAATATTTACATTGATCTCCATTTATTTCACAATTTAAATATTTCGTGTAAAGTGTTTCGTTTAAAATTGACTAATTTCAGCTTTTATTGCTTTTATTTAAAAATAATTAAATTAAAAATCCAAGGTTTTTGGATCCTATAGGAACATGTTGGTTCCTTCAACCGCCATTTTCACATGAACCATATTAGGAAATAATTAACTAATTCTCAATAAGTCTCTCGAAGTCTGTTACGTGTATAAATCCGTATGTCTGTACAGTGTATATATATTTATAATTACTTTATGAAATACCTACTCTTGCACAGCCAATATGATAATAGCATGCAAAATATCATCCAAGAAAACGTACGCAGATATTTTTGTTTAATGTCACATTAGAAATATCCATATAAAATATATTTTAAAAAAAGATATAGACTGGTGAACATTGACTAAATTTCCCTTTACTATTTTACGTATACCAAAATTGCCTCCATCTATCAAGCGTAGGGTTGATTAAATATTAATTGATTACTAAGCCTCTAGAAAAATCGTAAATTAACCTTTGTAATGTCGTTATTAGGTAAGGTTCAGATTATGGTGATCAGAATCTGTACTGTATGTATTGTTACAAATTGTTGACAACCCCGTGAAGTACTTCAAGTTCTCTACACAACTGTTTGTTAAGTTGCGTCAAATCCTATCTCACGGCGCTGGGATGAGCTTTGCCTGTCTTGCAGTTTGCCTACTATCCAGGACATAGCTTTAATTGAATTTACAGTCTTCTTCCCTTTTTATTTAATCTATAACTAAATATTGGTACTCCTTCATTGCCTTTTGATACCCATAGCTGTCACTAGCCCCACCAAAAATATCGTAATAAATCTAATCAATTAATAAGTTATTAATGAAAAAACTTTGAATTAAAATAGAGATTTTTTTGCAGTTTTTATAGTAAAAATATTTTTGGACAAAAATAAAATAACCTTAGATGTGCTTTAATTTTTTTCACCCAAAATAAACTCAAATATTCTTAAATAGTTGTCATAGGAATCCAGTAAATTGAAAATAGCCTTTACCTTTATCTATAAAGAATCTCATAAATAAATAAAAAACTCATTGCAGATATTACAAAACTATTTATATTGCTAAATGTAGAAAATGAAATCAAAAGTATCTAGTAAGGCAATATTTAGTTTTGCTAAAACAAAATTGATAAAATAATCCATTACCACTTAATAAATTACATGAATAAATTATATGAATTACTGACAACATTTTTTGTAATATTAATCTTAATATTTGTAGAATAAGACATAAGTTTTCTGTATTCCTAATACTATTCCGTATTGTGTATTATTTAAAATTAATGCTTAAAATGTGACCTAAATATGTTAACTTGGTTAAGCTAAAAATGACTAAAGATTTTATTACAATGTTGACCAATCAACACAAGGGACTATTTTATCATGTTATTTAAAATGTTATTTCTATGGTAATCCGACAATATGGTTAGCTATTATTTCAATTAAAAACAATCTTAACATTATTATTTAATCATAGCTAATATTCATTTAAATGAAATTTACAAAAGTACACTTGTAACGGATGATAGGCTTACAAAGGAATTAATAAAACTACAGTTGTCATTTAAGTTCTTTTTCCAATTATAATTATATAATGAAAATTACTTTATGATAATTTATTAAATATAAATATATATATAAAATTATTAATATATCAAACTTTGGATATTCTTTGCACCAAACTTACTTCCTGAAGAAAGATACAATTATAATCTATATTTATTGAAACGTGTCCCTTTGGGATTTCTGTGTAGAGATTTATCAAAAAATGGTAGATATTTCAAAATAATTTAGTGAGGCATATAACACACGGGTCAGTGGGTTAATATAAAAGTATTTTTTCTTGGAAATAGGGCTGAGGAATAAAAATATATTGGGATTATGGTGACTGTTATTGATAAAGGCCTATTTATAATAGGTCTATAATCTGTATGAAAAATTGTGAACTTCCTATAAAATCATGATATATTTGTTGTATTTAAAAACACAATACATTTTTAGTCTTTAGATATAGAAATTAACACAAACCCAAACCGAAGCATACTTCTTGTATATTTAAAACAATCCTGAAGATTTTTACAATTATGGATTAAACTTTGTATAGAAATAAGCTAAAACTAAAATACTTTCTGTATATATATATAAATATATATAATATATATGAATATATATAATATATATAAATATATATGATATATAAATATATGTAATATATATTTATATATATTATGTATATAAATAAATAATACATAAAATATATATAATATATTGCATATATATACAATATAGAATATATACCATACATATTATATAATATATTTATATAATATATTTATACAATATATAATATATACAATATATATTATATATTGTATATATAATATATTTATACAATATATATTATATATAAACAATATATGTAATATATTGTATTGTTTATTTATATATTATATGTAATATATATTGTATAATTATTGGCCACCACATACGTGCCAAGGGTGACCAAATGGTTTAATATAACTATTACTAAGCATTTTTGTGTAGGGCGCTAAAAAATTAATCTTTAGGGCTTTGGCCTACTGGTCAAAATTTGATGCAAATTTATTTAGGGTGTCAGACTATAAAATGTATTGAATTAAACGGAAGGAAAATTTTTGAAATATATGAAAAAGGTCCTTTTAAGTTTGCCAAAAATTAAAAATTTTTTAATGTTTCACACAACATACAACAATATTTTCTTGAACCAAATATTATATATGCTATGTATTGTCACTAAAATTGAAATTTGTAAAACTCTACGAGTCGAATAATTTGAACACTGTAAAAAGTCTTGTCATATTATTATTACTCAACATGGGTAAAAATATTTGATCTAAAGATTATATATTTATATATATTATATAAACATAGTGGGTATGTATATGAGTAATATCCACACAAAAGATTGGTAATAGAAACCAAAAGTAAAAAGTGTTTGACTTATTCGAAAAATGTTAATACTTCGTATTCTTTTCCACTTTCGCTTTCTTTATTTTAGTATATATACATACATCTAGGCCCTATATCTATATAAAAATAAATTAACCATTTCATATACTAGAAAACATTCCAGTCTTGACTTTATAATACTTCAATAACTACAACAACTAACAATAGTAAACAATTTTATACGAATCTGTTGAGGCCCTTTAATAAATGGAACACTAGAAGGAAGCCATACTTTTTAATACATTAATATAGCTGCATATAATATACTGTTTTTGGCAAGTTATAAGCCTTGATCTGTGAATCTGGGTTTCAATTTTAGAATATATGGCTTAATGTCTATAATATACACAACAGATTTCTTTGTATGTGCACGGGAGTATGATTTTCTAGCAGCTTTGAATATGTGCTACAATATTGTGTTACCTGGTTATATGAGTGGCACAATCATGTATCATGAGACATACTTCACTACTATTTCTCAAGTAAATAGAAAGTTTTACGTATAAGACCTACTCCTTGTATGCTTTGCCGTGTTCTCTGAGCTAGTGGCTAGGAATGTGTAAAGTGTATCGATACTTAATTCATATCGATATTTCATTTTCTATACTCATACTTTTTAATATCTATACTTTAGTTTCTATACTTTTACTTGACACTTTCCTTTAGATACTTATAGTCGATACTTAAGTTTTGATAGTTTTACTCATAAGATTATTTACATCGGATCAGTATCAAAATATGTAATCATTTGGTTATAAAGTGTGTAATTGTTTAGTTTATTTAACATTACTAAGCCCAAATTCTGATAACGTGAATAAAAGTTCCTACAATTGTGTTCGTATTTGAGTTATATACATAGTTAGGCCCTGAAATTGTGTTTTTATTATTATTACTACTATTAGTAACTAAATAGTTGTGGTAAGAAACTTATCACTATTATTATTATTAATATTAGCACCGCATCTTACTACCCGTTCGGGTTGTACGAACTTAGGCTAATGTGTAATGGTAGGATGATTGTGAGATGAAATGAAGGACCTACAGTTTAACGTGGGATCTGAACCACGGCGGAAGCCTGGCATTCTACACATTCACAAGCTGTGATTAATACACGTCTTGTAAGAGGTGAAGGAAGGTTTTGGTAATCAGATAAATCTGTGCCGGGACCAAGGATTAAACCCCACACCCCCAGTTCACACCTTATCACTATTAAAAAGTTGTACTAATGATTGATAAAATAATGACACAATTCTAAGTACAGAAAGGAAAATTATAAACATTTTTGTACTTAAAAAACTTTAAAACATGATATTCGGATACAATTCCCAGCTTGTTCTTTCAATACCGATAACCATTGCTATTGATACTTTTATTCAGATACTACACATGATTAGATTATCAATACTTGTCTTCCAATAGATACTAGAAATTATTAAAGTATCAATACTTGCATTTAAATAATAGAAATGAGTAAAGTATTAATAATTTTATTCGGATACCACATCCCTACTAATGTTTGGCAATGTAGTTGTTGGCCAGAATATTTTACCACCCTCCTTCACTATTTATGCCCTTGATGACGTCCTATTACCTTTTTATGGATTCCCATTGACTTGAGCGTCATTGTCTTTGGTACTAGTTTATATGTGTACATTGTTTTTATACTTGGATATTTGTATGTAAAGTGATGTAGATTGTGTAGGAGTTTCTTTCAACTCTGACTGCTCTAACTATTTGTTAGTGTGGGGTTTCCTTAGAATGAATTTAGATTTTAACCCAATTTATTATATATAATTTTATCTAAACAGAGTACTTTGGGACTGTTCATTTAGTTTAGACAATCATCATATTTTAATAATTTACTGTTAGGTTTGACTTGATTCATTTTTGTATGCTTTATTTTTATTCTGTAATTTTTTTAAAATTAAGTGAATAAAAATTTCACCTCATAGTTTTTAACAAATAAATTTTTTTTTAGAATTTTGTGTTAAATATTGTTAGCTAAATGATGAATTAAATTTCCTAGAAAGTATATATCATAATCAAAATATCTTATGTACGCTGCGGATATTTATTATTATTATTATTATTATGATTATTATTATTATTATTATTATTATTATTATTATTATTATTCATTTCAATTGAAATATTTATACTCTTTCAAAAATTAAAGTAAAGAATTTTCTTTTAATTAGGGTGTAGAGAGAAAAATACTGACCCAAGGTAGAATATTATTTTAAGAAGTGTCTTTGGAGCATAGCTAATCCAAACTATTGTGAAATTTTGAGATGTATACAAAACTTTAAATAAAATATCGTTTATAGACGTCCAACTAACTAATTACCTTAAGTGCTGTGTTGTAATTTTAAAGTTGGGAACACTTTTTTTTTAAGTTTCATACGCTCAACAATAATTCCAGGCTCTCCACTTAGAGGAAATATATTATCATTTACTTGTGGATCTATTAAAACTGTGTCTATAAAAACGTAATTTATGTAGTCCACACCCTACCGGGATTCAAACATTTACCTCACAGTCACTGGCAATCCAGACTAGATGAACTTATCTTTGTTCGTGCATCAACTGTTGTGCGTAGTTCAACGTCTACAAAGCTTATATTCACCTCTAAGTGTGTTCACAAAATAAGACCAAACTATAGAGTTAAGAACCAATCCGTGGGGTGAAATGCAAATGGTAATTTAAGTCAATAGTTATGATCCTACTGTAGCAAAATCCCGTCAAATATATCGGAATAAAAGCAAGGTCACAAAGGCTTGCTATTTGATAGAGATCCATCGAGACTGTCCTTTAGAGCTTCCTTTAGTGGTCGGAAGATGGCAGGCAGACTACTTTTATCTTTCACTTATTGAATAAATTAGTGTAAACTGTGAAGAAAGAAAAAAGTATGAATAAGGTTAACACGTATGAAATTAGAACTAATGTGAAATTAGCCCTCTTCACACCTTTACGCTGCTTCCATTGGACTAAGAGAAAAACAGTTCACAGTTTATACTGGCACAACTTCGACAAAAAGGAAAATTGCTAAGGCTTCACAACCGATTATTAATTTTATGTACTAGATAAAAAGTAGACAAATTGTGTAATTTTACCTTCTTAAATATAAAATAATATATTTATTATGCGATCAAATAGTGCTGTAAACGGTAACTATCTGACGTTTCTCGAAATTATATTCATATTTTATTTGGTTAAATCATATATAAGTTTATTATTTTAAAACTTTCAATTTTGATATAGTTTATTAATACCGATATGGTAAAAATACATGATACTCATCTTTTGTCAATATGTACATCAGAAAATCGTTTCGTATATTTTTCCTATCCCACTCATTAACATTCAATATTAAACCACTTTTATTCATTTTAAAAAAAAAGTGGTATTGTACACGAAACACTACTTGTATCCTTATAATAAATAGTTTCCTTAAAACGCATTAGATGTATAGATCCATTATAAAATATGTTATAAGGGATAGTTGACCGTGGAATGAAGGTACGTAAGATTTTACATTATTTCATATAGTATAAAGCTCTCTTGACATGTATTAAAAAAATTGTGTACCAAGTCTTATCATCCGTTTTTATTATTCAAATATCTACACTATTGGGATAGGTATGAGTAAGGTAGAATTTAGAGGGAATGTACCAGAATTTTCGTGGAGAAAGTGAGAAGCCATTTATCAAACAACACCCTCAGTACACCCGATCAGGATTCGAACTATGGCTGGGCTAAGTTAGGATGTTTCTTCTTATAGGTTTTCACTCTAGTTCTACGAAAATGTAGGTATATTTCCTCTAAATTCCACCCTCATCATTCCAAGTGTAATAGTGTAAATATGAGTGAGACGTATTGTAAAAAATATCTTATTAACATGTAGTAATTTTGTGCCCAGCATATCCTAATATATTTTATATGAAAATTTTAGGCCTAAGAAAAAAATTAACTTTTGATCGTTTATCATATTTTAGGGATACAAAATATTCCTGTTAGTATTTGATTTTTATACCACATAGGACTAATAAAAAGCTGTTACTTTCACTACTTTGGTGCCAAAATATTGAGATAAAGAAAGAGAAAGAATGAAATATCTTCAGGTTTGTCTAGTATATAATATAGCCAAACCATTTGTTTTAATTGGCCCTAATTATACGATATCAACAAAAACTAAAAATTTATTTCTAATTTGTTTGTTTTTTGCTACGTTATTTTTATAAGCTTGTCTAAATTAATTTGTATTTTGAATTTTAGCTACTATTTTTCTTATTACTTGATTAAATTTATTAATTTTATCATTTCATCTATATTATCACACATGTTTCAAAACTATCTAGAATCATTTACATTGTACCGCTATCCGATTTATTCATACCAAACGAATTTTTGAAGACTTTTTATCATAATAAATCATTTATAATATAAAATGCATTTATAAATTTAAGAGCTTAGTGCAGTATGGTTACAAGCCACACTTTCATGAAAAGTGAGATTTTCCTATTTTTGGAGCCAGTATTGCCACATATAACATCTGTGCAAATAGTTTGTAAATATATTAATGGATAGTGCTAGCATCATAAAATCAACTTGTTGAACACCTGACATTTTGATTGTTTCTCTGCTATAAGATGACCTGCCTAAGTTTAAGATGGCCGATACCACTGAATATTTACCTAGTTGTAGCTCAAATAATCATGTTTCAGATGCCTGTTTGGATAGTGAAGTTGAAAATAGCAACTCAGATGATGATTATAGTGATCTGGATGTATCATACAATCCAAATAATGATAGATTTTTAACTTCTTCAACTAATGTAAGTATTTTTTTGTTATAAATGTATGTGCTTATTGGGACATCTAGAGTTAAGCCACTAAATTATTTCATTCGTGGCAAAAATAAGATACAGTTCCATTCATTTTCATATTTTAATTTTTCATCTTTAAGTATATCCCAGCATTAATTGATTTGTTTACTTTGTTTCAAGATGGTATTGATATTTGTGGGAATGTCAGCAAGTGTATGTCAGTCTCCCCTGAAATCACTCGACAAAAACAATCTCGCCAACGTTGGAGAACTGGGAGTTCTTCTTCACACTCAATAAACAAGAAGAAACGTTGGAATAACCAAGGAAAACTAGTGAAACAAGTAGAAAAACTGTAGAAGGCCATAAGATAGGACCTTCATGCCTCTGAAATAAAAACTGCAGGGAAAAACTTGTATTTACGGAAGAAGATGTTTTTAATAACTTTTGGCTACTGGACCTTTTTGGATGCATCAAAGTTCTCAAAAAGATAATCTAAAGACACTAGTAATCAGCTTTCATTTAAAACAAGCGCTTACAGTTCCTAAGCTCACAGCAGGGCCAGTTTTATACTGCAGGCAATTGTGGCTGTACAGCCTTGGAGACCAAGATTGTGGAACTGGACAAAGCTACATGTATACATGAGCTGAAGACATTGCAAAGAGAAGTGACGAAATCTGTATTGTCACTCTCAAAGTTCTTGAATAAAATCCTGAAGAAGAATAATAAGAGATCATTGTTTTTACGGAAAACTGTCCAGGACAAAATAATAATTGGGCTGTGATGGCTCTTTGGCATCAACTCGTCAAAGAACAACGCCTTAAGGAATTTGATCATTTTTTTCCCTGATATCTGGACACACTCATCTGCCATAGGCTGAATGAAGACTTCAAAGAAGGGGAAGTTCTCCTGAGTTGGTAGACCTGAAGGTATAGAACTACATACTCTGCTGCAAACATATAGAATACCATTGAATATTAACAAGAAAAAGTTGGATGATGTGATTCGCCTCCTTCCTTGTGTTCCTCCTGCCCACCACAAATTTTACAATGGACCTGACAATGATGCAGATGCGGCTGCAGACGTGGAACAAATTGACTATATTAATTGTATTATTTTTTAAAGAATGTATGTTATTTCCATTTACCTCTTATTTTTATTCGTGTTTATACTACATGTTAACATATAAGTTTACCAACTGTTTATAAAGAATATTTTTAACAAGGTTTTAATTTCAATAAAATAACTTTTTTTTTAAAAAAACAATAATAATTTTACTGACATTATTTTTTTGTAAGTAAACGGAAAAGCAATAGCATCACAAGCCATAAAAATAGGTAAACTGTTGAAGTAAATAATACTCATGTTTAGTAAATAATCAGAAGAGCAATAAAGTGACAGGTCACAAACTTTCACGCAGTTGGGTACAATTATTATTATTAATATTATTACTATTATTAGTGGTATTAAACTACATCCTCGCTAAAAAATAAATGCACATAAAAGTTTCTATTAGTTTTTTTTGACAATAGTTAAATCAACAAAAAGATTATATAGATAAACTTAATTATAAAAATTTTCAAACTGTTGAAATCTCTATATCTCAATTTATCCATAATGTGTCTTGTCACTACACTGCACTAGGCCCTTCAATTGATAGACTTCTTAGTGAGCTTAAGATATTAATCATGTAATTAATTAACAAATAAAATATGTGTCACATCTCATTACTTGTTTGGAATTACCTCGTTTACCTCGTTCTATGATTAATTTCGTTATATATAAAACTCTAACATAATACTTAAGTTTCGTAGTTTGTTTATGTGGTTAATTACTGCGTTTTGTTACTTGTCAGAAATATCAGCATTTTACCACACAAGTGGAATAGTGTACAAATGAGTGGGTCTGGATTTAGAGTTAATGTACCCACATTCACTAGAAAAACAACATTCATTAGAAACAACAAGAATTCATACCCTGTCACTGTCAAAGAGGATAAGATGGTTCTGACGTTTTTCCCCCTTGCACTCCAATGTGGGTTGTTATAATGAAGAGTTGAACTAAATATATCAAAACACAAATTAAAAATTTATTTAAATACTATACCAGTGCACAGGATTTGAGCCAGGTCAATTTGGCATAGCGTAGTAAAATTATAATTCTCATGATCATTACTCTCACGGTTTAAAGTAGACCATTGGTGCGCTAAGCCAAAGGTACTGGTTTTGATACCCGTGTCTAGATGTTATTTTTGAATTTTATTTTATTAAAACCTGAACCTCAGTGCACGGCTATATCCATTAAAAAGTTAAATGCCATATTTTATAAATCTATTAGAGTTCATTGAACATATTTGTACAAAATAGTTTAATTAGTGTTGGCCATTTTTTTTACTTTCTCGCTATCTTACAGGTAGAGAAAGTATTGTGATCGTCAAAAAAATCGAACTCGAGATTTTGATGAATGTCGACGTTTCATGACCCCCCGAATCAAAAAAAAAGTTTTTGAATTTCCGTCTGACTGTCTATACCTTGGACTAGAGTCAAAACTATTTTACCGATTGGGCTAAGACTTGGTATCTAGGGTTTTAATAGGATTGCCCCGAGGGGTTTTGGAATTGGATATCTAACCCTAAAATTAAGGGTAGTTTACTGAAGGGTGAAAAGAGAAAAATATATATTTTATCAAAATTGGCTCTAACGATTTTGCTTGAATTTCATTTAAAACTTTTATAAATATTCCAAACAAAATGGCTACTCTCAATGTTTCGATATGATGCGTAAGTTCTAATTTTTTATCATATCTCCGAAACTTGAGATATGAAATTACTTATTATTGAAAATATGTAGATCTATTTATAATACAATACTTTTATTTGAAACATATTTTTATAAAACAAATAATTTCCAAGATATACGCAAATATATATATATACATATATATATAAATATATATATACATATATATATACATATATATATACATATATATATAAACTTTTTGAACACTGAAGTTAAAGTATTGCGACAGTAAAAAGATCTAAACTTAAATGTTGATGGATGCTGACGTCTCATGACCCCCGAAACCTAAAAAGTGGTTTTAGCAATAACGTCTTGTCTGTGTGTCTGTTTAACCCTAAAATGAAGAGTAGTTTAGTAAAAAGCCAAAAGAAAAAAAATCTATTTTTCTTAAAATTGGCTCTAACGATTTTGATTAAAATTCGTAGTTGGGCCTTGATTAAGATTATAAATAAAAGGGTTATTTCCATATCCCCATGAAATTGACTTTTAGGGTACCTTACAAAAGTGGAAATTTCCGTATCTTTGCAACTATTTTATATACTAAATAACTTATTATTTCAAAATTGTAGTACTATTAAAACTAAAAAGCTTTTATACGAAATATGTTTTTATAAAACAAATAGTTTCTGAGATATTGGTGAGTATATTAGTATAATTTTGTGAAATTTAGTTGTAAAGAGATACTAAAGTTTAAACGCAATAATTCTCTAATTCCAAAAAGAAAGAAATAAGTAAGTCTCTCAAAAAGTGTTTGTTCTGTTTCTTTCAACCTCTTAGGGGAAATGTTTGTACAACTATGATCTAATTCTATAATTTTATAGTCAATAGTCAATATTTACCTATTTTATTGGTCAAAGTTTATAAATGAGGAATTAATATCAATTTGATAACCATAAGATGTGCATCTCCTAGGAAAATATTGAAAGTCTTAAACCGGAAATTGACATTTTTAATTGGAAGTTTTGACCCTTGGGGACACAATATCAATATTTTTACTTTCTCGCTATCCTTACAGCTATAGAAAGTATTGTGAGCGTCAAAAAAATTTAACCCAAAATGTTGATAGTTGTCAACGTTTCATGAGCCCCCGTATCTGAAAAAGTGGTTTTCGCAATGCCGTATATCTGTCCATCTGTCTGTCTGTATGTTTGTCTGTCAATTTGTACCTCAGGTTTAGAGCCTAAACTATTTTACCGATTGGGCTAAGACTTGGTATCTAGGGTTTTAATATGGTTACCCCGAGGGATTTTTGGAATTGGATATCCAACCCTAAAATTAAGGGTAGTTTTTATAAAAATCGGCTGTAACGATTTTGAATAAATTTCATTACTAATATTTAATCAGTATTAAAAACTAAATGGCTACTCTAAATTTTTCGTAAAAATGACTTAGAGGGTTCCGGTTTGATGCGTGAATTCTAATTTTAGTTATATCTCCAAGATATAAAATTATTTAACATTGCATACATTTAGGTCTATTTATAATAAACATCTTTTACTTGAAATATATTTTTATAAAAAAAAACAGTTTTCAAGCTATAAGCAAATATATATATTTTTAACTTTTCGAACAATTAAAAGTAAGGTATTGCGACCGTCAAAAAAATCTAACCCGAGATGTTAATGGATGTTGACGTTTCATGACCTAACAAACCATAAGAACTGTTTTTTGCAATGCTGTCCGTCTGCGTGTCTCTTTAACCCTAAAATTTAGAGCAGTTTACTAAAAGGTGAAAAGAGAAAAATTCTAAATTTCAAAATCAGCTTTAACAATTTTGATTAAAATTTGCATTCAGGGGTTGACCAAGATTTTAAGCAAAATGGCTATTTTCATTTTTCCATAAAAATTTATTTGAGGGTAATCTACAGAAGCGGAAATTTCCATATCTCCGCAAATATTTGAGAAACTAAATATCTTATTGCTGTAAAATTTTAGTACTGTTGAAAATAAAAAGCTTTTATTTGAAATATATTTTTATAAAACCAATAGATTCTGAGATATTGGCAAATACATTAATACAATTTTGTGAGCTCTAGTTGTGAAGAAATACTACTTAAGCTTAAACGCAATAATTCTCTAATGCCATAGAGTAAGCAAATAAGTAAGTCTTTCAAGAAGTTGATGTTGTTTTTCCTTTAACCTCTTAGGATAAATGTTTGTACAGCAATGATCTATCTCTATCATTTTAGACTCAATAGTCAATGTTTACCTTTTATATTGGTCTAAATTTATAAATGAGGAATTTAATAAAAATGCTATAATCATAGGATGTGCAATCCCTAATAAAATGTTGAAAATTGTAATTGAAAGTTGAAATTTTAATACGAAGTATTAACCCTTGCGGACCTTATATCATATTTTGTTTTTTTCAAAATATACTAGTGAGTATTTTAATTCTTTAAAAAGAAAATAATAAAATTTAAATCCGGGAAAAAAAAATGTTTAACGTAAGTATAACGTAATTTTTGCTCGGGTTTACTAGTGTATATTATTTTGTTTCACATATGTTACGAGTTTTGAGTAAATATCTCTATTTTTAAACAATGGAGTGAGAAAGTCCGTGCGGAGTTCTGTACCATATTTTTTTCGTCATACATGCAGTTTTAAGCCTATAATCAATTATTTGAGCTTGATTTTTCAACACATATTCATTTTCTAGGCACAGCCAAAACTTAGTTCACAGAATTTATATTTTCGATTCAGTAAGTTTCTTTACCTTTTTGTTAGTAAATAGAATTATTTTAAAATGTATATATTATGGTTACCCTATTATACTGGGATCATGTAAAGTTAACGTTCATTTAAATTTCACGTAGTATAACGTAACATAAATTTTACAATCGTATTTTTTAATGGAAGCAATCACAATACAATTGACTTAATGTTCACTTAATGTTTATTGAACAAAAGAGTTGTATAGGGAAGAAATTTCAAGTTACGTGAAATTTAAGTAAATGAAACACGTGTTCTGGCTAGCCAATCATGTTTCTATTTAGTACTTTATTTGTTGATTAGTATTGCATCTATGTGTTTAGGGTATGAAAATAAACTTTCAGGCATATCTTTTTTCCCGTATTTCGTTACCTCTTAATAATCGTAGCCATTTGTTACACTTTATTTTGTACATCAAGTAAACTTATTTTGCAAGTGAGTGTAGTATAATCAGCTCTAAATGATTGGGTTTCATTTTAGTGAACAATTTGTTTTCAGACAGACCAAATTCATTATCTGTCTTTTTATCGAGTTGTTACGTTAAGTTACGTGAATCCTGATCACACAATAGTTTCTTTACGTTAAGTAAATGTTATCTGAACCTTAATGGAACATTACGTTACTTGAACGGTGATTCAAACGTGATCCAAGCATTACATCCAAAATAAAAATTGGAAAGATTTATAACAGGACTACCATCTAACAAATATATTTTGTAAGCCTGTATCAATCAAACTACACACCTAATCAATGCCAACTTAAAGTTGCGTATTAGTGTACTAATATAAAATAGATAGATGTATTAAAATTGTTAAATATTATTTATCACCTCGTTTTACTACCTGTTCAGGCTATACGCATATATATTATATTTGGTACAATAGGTTAAGGATGAGAAGAAAGAATTTTAGAGGTAATCTACTCGCATTTGTTTGGAAACCATTTATTAAAAACAACCCTAGGTAGAGCTAACAGGGATTTGAACCCCAATTTCCTTATCATCAAAAGACCAGTCTAATACCATAGTGACACATTTGATCACTGATACTGATCTTAAAGGGTTAAATTAATTCAGTTCAGTTCCTAAATGGTTTAAATTGGTTTTAACTTCATTTATATAATATTTCAGTGCTGTTTCAAAACAAAAAAGATTTTTTTACTATAAATTCAATGATTCATATAATTATGTTTTTCACCATCTCTATTAATTTAACAATAATATTGATCTGGTAAATAAATGGTAAATATTATTCAAACATTTAATAGTTGGTCTAGTAATAACTAGAATAGTCATAAAAATAAAAAGAAGGTTCCTATGGTTTTATAAGTAGTAAAAAAAAGTTTTATATATATATTTGTACTGATAAGTAAATTAGTCAGAAGAAATATAAAAAACACTAAATATAAATTTAAATAAAAAGAAAAAAATATGTAACGGTGAGTAAACAATTAAAGTCAAAAGCAAACAAAACTTTTTTTATCAATTAATTACTTTTAGTCGACACCTCGGAAAGAGTAAGTATTGTGATCGCCAAAAAAGTCTAGCTCGATATTTTGAAACCCTTTGAAACCGAACATAGGATTTTCGCGAAGCCATCTTCCTGTATCTGCCTAGAGCCTAAACCATTTTACCGATTGGTATACAAATTGGCGTTTAGAGTTTCCATAAGGCCACACTGAAAAATTTTTAGAATTATATATCCTAAAATTAAGGCTAGTTTACTAAAGGGCAAAAATATATCAAATAGATTTTCTCAAAATCCATTCTAACGATTTTGATTAAATTGTTTAACGTTAAAAAATAATTAACCCTCTCATTTATCCATGGGAATATATTAGAGGATAATTTACATAGGCGTAAATCTTAATTTTTGATCATATTTCCGCCATTATTTGAGATACGAAATAACTAATCATTGTAAGGTTGTAGCACTATTAAAAAACAATTTTTTATTTGAAATTAATTTTTTTTAAATTTCTGGGATATGAGAAAATATGTATATCTTTGCTAAGGTCTTTAAGAATGAAATTGATTGTAATGGTCTTTGGTGGATGTAGATGTTACTATTTTCTCAACGCTTCTGTAACAGTGTAGATTATTTCATTTATAAAATTGGGTGTAGTGTGATGTTTGTTTTTCCCATCATGTTTTGGCATCAATGTATATTATTTATTTTCGCAAATCTTACAAGATTTAAGTAAAATGTCTTTATTTTGAGATAAGGGAGAGAAAAAGTAGGCCTATGGGCTCTGTACCTTAAAATATATTTTTTTATTTATTTGCTTACTCCTTTTTAAGTGCAATGTAAAAAAATAATTGCATTATCTAAATTAGAGTGTTAAACAGGAAGAATATTTCATAATGTACGGATATCAAAATAATTGTTTATTCTTGAAACATAATTAAAAAGTTTCTTCAGATTAAAAAATAAATTGATGTCCATATATATCATTTATTAAATAATTTACTTTGCTTGGTTTAAAATGTTATTTTAGTTGCTAAATTTTTTAATATACACTTAATTTAGGTTAGTCGGTAAATGTATTGAAGCTATTAAGAAAGGTCTTTGATATCATAAATAGGTGATTGAGAATTCTTGAGCTTTAGATTTCCACAAAAATCAAAATACATCTTATCTTTTGCTAGGTTAGACAATAAACCTTAGGATTTAAACAAGAACTTAAGCAACTTTACCGTTGGGTTAAATGAAAAACAACTTCACTGAAATTAAAATTAAAAGTATAAGTAATTACTTTAATTCTAAGTGTATTTACCTACCAAATTATTTTTTTTGCCCTACATATTCATTTAAATTAATTTAATTTAATTTTCAAATTGACTTATTTGATTAATATAACCCAAATTAATATAAATTATAAGTAATTCATTAAATTGATGTAGTTCTGAGAATGTATTCAAATATGGACAAAATTCATTCGGAAAATTTACCAAAACCATATTATTAAGAAGAAAATTACTCTCATAAATCAACGAAAATATATTTGACCATTACTGGAACCTTTGTTTATCTGAGATAATTTGTTTTTTATTTAAAGCATTTAACTTGTTTGTAATAAAACTATTAAAATGGATCACTCCCGCAAAAGCAGAGTTAAAAATGTTTTAGATAACTCAATAATGTTAAGTATAGCTACCCACTTTGGTGGCATAGTTAGCTTACGCACTTGTTTTGTGTTGAGCTAGACTGCTGAGGACGGGGAGATTGAGGTTTGAATTTCACTCGGATGAACTGGTGGTAGTTTTCCTTGAAGGGTTTTCCACTCTACCTCTACGCAAATGCGGGTTCAATTCATCAATATTCAACCTTAAACATTTGGCTTGATTATTACCTAAGCCTATAACCCGAATGGTTAGTAAGACGTGGTGCTAAGTATTATTATTTTTTAGTTTATAGCTAGATAACAGCTATAAATATGCTAAGTATTATCATTTTTTAATTTATAGCTAGATAACTATACTAAGTATTATTATTTTTTAGTTTATAGCTATATAACTATGCTAAGTACTACTATTTTTTAGTTTATAGCTAGATAACTATGCTAAATATTATTATTTCTTAGTTTATAGCTTTATAACAGTAGGATCTCACTAAAATACTGTTTTGCTTTTTATAACCATACTAACGCTATTATTCATAAATTACAGAACTAGTCCGATAAAATTAAATAGCACCGGTTACACTGCTGATTTTATAGTGAATCAAGTATATTGTATTTAAAATAATTATAGTAATACAGTAGTACTCAAATAGTCTTAGCTTTTTTAACTTATCATTTGGACTGCAGAAAATTTGAATCTAATTAAATTAGATCCATCTTTTTTTATTAATACCCTACTGCCTTCCTGTTTACGAGAAAGTCGGCAAGGCGAGTCTTATCGCTCGTCAAAGACAAGTCAAAAGCTCCGCATTGAAGATGTAGGCCATAAATAGTAATTGTCTGAGGTGTTAACAACTTTTACTGAACTAATAGTTGCTTATTAACCAGTAGTTGGACATTGTGTGAGATAATGTAACTTATTTAATGTTTATATAAAACAACTATTAACCTGTATATATTTAATCATTTGAAGATTTTAACAACCATCAAAATTTTAAATTGAAATTAAATTTTAAAATATTAGCAGATTCATTTAAATATTTCTTAAGATTCCTTTTTTTTCATATTTAGTATTTTAACATTAGGCCTATAGTAAAATATATTATCTAGGTCCCAAATCACGAAATTATTTTTGATTGCAAACTATTCTTTCAATTCGTTTATTTCGACACAGCGGTAGAAATAACATTCATTTTTCAGTATTTATATATAATTTATCAATATACTCATTTTATACCTCACTGAGATTAATAATTTTTAATCGTCTTTACAATTATCTTCAAATTCAACCTTTGTCTATTAGGTCCATACTATGTAAGATTAATAGTAAACTACATGTGTATGATTATGATTAAGTCTCTTTCGCATTCTACTTTCAATATGTTTATAAATGTTGTTACGCTACAGATCAATTCAATTACTTTGATTCAGTGAAAAGTGATAATGTTTTCAGGTGCATGGAAATATATATTTTTCCATTAGGACATTTAAGCTTAACCCTATAAATACACCAATTTTAATAAAAATAAAACTTATAAATAGGCCTAAAATAGGACAGGAAGTTTAATGATAGTCTACACACTAAGTATAACACCTAGGTATTTACTAACTGTATAATAACATTTATGAACATGCCTAACATAGTACAGTAGTACGTATATTTATATAGGCCTATACTAAGTCTGACGACTAGCTAATTATTAACTGGATACGAGCACTTTAAACTGGCCTAAACTAGTAGGTAGCCTACAGTACGTATGTTTCTACAGGCCTATACTAACAATGATGACCAGCTAATTATAAACTCGATAAGAGCACTTTATAAACCAGCCAAACTAGTAAGAAGCCTACAGTACGTATTTTTCTACAGGCCTATACTAAGAATGACGAATATCTAATTATGAACTTGATAAGAGCACTTCTAAACTGTCTTATCTAAGACAGTACGTCCAATTCAAGATAACTACTATCATTGTAAGAATAGGTATTTATTCACAACCTCGGACAATATAACTATCAGACCCTAACACAAACTCAGTTCTAGTACCTATACTTTCTAAATTAATTTTATTAATATATAAATATATTTATCTTATTTATATTAAAATATAATTTAAGTAGCACTATTTCATGTCGGGATCACAATCAAATTAACTTTTACATAGAAATAATAAACTAATGTGTAATGATAATTCACATAACAACTTGAGTAAAACACAGACAATGAATTTGGACTGTTTGAAAACCAATTGTTCACTAAAATTAAACCAAATAATTTAGGCCTGATTAGACTACAAATACTTGCAATAGAAGCCTTACTGGTTAGGCCTATATAAAATAAATTATAACAAGAGGCTCCGAAGGTTTAGAGTTCACGAATCATTGGGGGTGTAGGGGGAATGTACTGAAGAATTCGTGTGTATACTATAAAAAATAAATGAAGTACGGTACTAAATAACCATGTTCGTTTCACTCGCAACACGATTGACTAGCTAAAACACGTGGTATTTTCACTTGACGTTCACATAACGTGAAAGTTCTCCCATGGACAACTCTTAAGCTAAATGGACGTTAAGTGAACAATAAGTTTACTGCATCGTGATGGCCTCCATTTAAACACAACACGAGAAGATCTTTACGTTGCGTTACATTAAGTTACGTGAAAGTTAAGTAAACATTAAGTTGATAGTGATTCCGGCATGAACATAGTTGGGTAATGGACATTCTGTTCCAAAATAAACTTAATAGTCTAGAAAAAATACTAGAACTGATAAGAAAAAATGTTGACATGAAAATGGTGGATATGAAGAAATTTAAGAAATCTAATTTTTGTTTGGTTCTTAAAAAATACATTCATTAACTTAAATAAACACAAATTAGATTTTATTGAAAGTTATGTTTGATGTAAATTTAAAATAGAGAACATAAAATAAATTGTCACCAATTTAACGAACAATTGAAACACTTAAGGATATTCTGATTTGAATTGATATTTCATAGATTATTTGTATTAAAAACCTGTATATAATTAAAAAAAATATAGCCTATACATTTCTTTTCTGAATATAATTATTAAACTAGAAATAATTTTACTTATTTCCATCCCTTATCTATTATAGAATTAAGAAACTTTGTAATTTCTTTGCAATATTTATAGCAGTGAAAATATTTTGGAAACTATGGGCAATATATGTGTTCGTGCACAAAATAATTAACACAATCAATTAAACTGTTTTACAGGCCTGATTCACTGAGGAGGTTTTTATAAATGATTTTACATTTCCAATCTATTCAAATAAGAGTACATTTCCTATAAATATCTACTTTATCTATCTCTACCCCATTAGTGTAGCTAGCTGCAGATAATTCAAATCAGTAAAAGGTCCGGTGAAAAAAACTGACGATTCTTAGCTCAACTATTTCCTTATGTTTCAATCTTGAATTGGAAATATTTATGTTGCTTAATTTAGTTAAAGCTAACCTTTTGTGCTCTAAATATTTTTATCAAAATTATTCTAATAAATATAAATACGATTTGTTCTTAAAACTATAAATAATTTGTTTTCAGTAGTAATAGTAAATATATATTACTAAGAAACAATTTAAGTTAATTAGTTAAGTCCTAAAACTATCAATAAATGTATCCAACGTTTAGGTTGAGGACGGTAATTTCCTAAGGAGTGCATCCACAAAATAATTAATAAGGAATAGAAAAATTTTCCGTCATAAATTGCGTGTGTAAAGGTGCCTCCACAATAAATCCATTTGAAGATTAATAACCTGATGTCATCAAAGGTTACCTTAGCAGAATGACTCTTGATAAAAAAATATTGTTGAGAATAAAAGTTCAAATTTACCAAATTCATTGATTTAGAGTAAATTTTCTTAGTAGCATATAAGATTACATTGGAGAGAACGTTACACTTCAATTATAGAATAAAAACCCTCACCAGTAGGTACGTTGTAAAAGGCTCCAGTATCATATTGTATGTCTGGTTGGCCACTGAGAGGGAGGTCCCCGGATTTGAATCCTGAAAGGATGTGTTGAATTGTTTATTCCTAAATATTATACACTCTTTACTTATAGTCATATTCATATACATTTAAAATAAGGTATTATTTCCTTCTCTCTGTCCATTTACTTTAAATATGAGGGTATCCCAAACGAGTAGTAGGAAGCGAAAAAAAGAGAAAAATCTTAGCTATAAGTTTCAACTACAAATTCTGAACCATTTAACTTTAAAAATAAAACATATATATGTAGTTTTTAAAAATAAATTCCAAAGAATTCAGGTATAATCTTTACGTTTTTACTCCAATATAAGCATCGTCATGATGTCATCAATCTTAAGATGGATTTTCTGCAGCTCTCTACTTTTGTTTATCTTAGGCCAATTATTTTTTTAATCTTTGTACCTTCTTCTGACAACATCGTTCACTATTTTATTATGAACTCCAGTCTTGGTCTCTCTCTTGAATGTATCCCATACACGTCTCTTTCTATAATTATCTTCTTCAAAATATCACGTCTAATATTAACTATTTTTTGCTGTATACCTTTCCAAAACTATCATTCTTCGTTTGCTTTTCTTAGCACTTTTGTATTCGATACTATCTCCATCCATGAGCAACAATTCCTAATCATACGGCCAGGTACGTAGTGTTGGGGTATTGCCGTTCTAGGTTAAGTTGATCAATTATTCAGTTGGTCACAGTTGCAATAGGATTAAAGAGAATATAATATGTATTTTTTGATCATTTTCTTAGAGAATAAATAATTATTAAACCAGCAACTTCATTAAGATGCGTTGATACGTTAAGTTACTTTATTAATTTCAAAATTATAAATAATGTCCATTCAAAGGTTTGTTCTAATTTATGATTTAATCCATGGTTCAATATTCTCTTAAAGCTGTTTATTACGTGACTGGAAGCGCCTTGCGTCTAATGTAATTTATTTTTCCACTGCATTTCCCTAACTGTCCAGGCTATACGCATATAGATTAAGTTAATATCTATGCATTAATAAGGTATAATTTTAGTGGAAATGCACCTAAATTTGTTTTAAAGAAGGTTGGTGTACTATAAAGTAAAAATCACCTTAATTAAACCCAGCCGTGATTCGAATCCCAATACCCCTGTCCCCGGTAAACAAATATAATGAGCTTGATATTTATAGCGCTTACCCGCCAATCAGGGGCGGATCCAGATCATTTTCATAGGGCGGTCAAGATTATAAATAACATAGTTACTTACAATGTTAGATTTCTGTTTAAAGCCATTTAATAGTTTCTCATTCATATTTAATCTTATGTATGGTTTAAACAGTGGTCATCCTCTCCAATTTTTTCAAATCAGATAGTTTAAAAGCTATTTGAAGTGGCCCTCTAAGACTTAAAAAAAAATAGTTCACTCTAGAATCTATGAGTAGTCTTCACCTTGTTTTAAAAAATAGACTCTTTTATAAGCCATTTAAAGGTTTCCTCATCTAGACATTTTTGAAATTTAGATTCCCCTCAAAGCTATCAAGAGTGATCCTCACCTTAATTTTTTACGATGGTTAAATATTTCTAAAAGATAATCTTTGAATTGGTCTTCCACTGACAAAATTTTTAAAATTGAGTTATTTCATAAATTAGGCTATTTGGGGAGAGGGAGGTCCTCGCCTGAAAATTCTTCATAATGAAATGTATTTAGAAACTCTTTGAAGTTGTCCACCCCCAGACATTTTTGAAATTTGGATGACCTTGGAAGCTATTTAGAGCTTTCATCCCCTGACTTTTTCGGCCTATAGTCTAGTAGTTATTTGAAATGGTCTTCTCCGACAAACTTTTGACAATAGAATGCATTTATAATTCATTTGGAGTTTGATTTAAGGCCATCTCTAAGCTTAACATTTGATAATATCAGAGGATTTGAAATATATCTAAGGGGAAGCAGGAATTTATTCCAAAGAAGGGCAAATTATTTCCAGGGGGCAGAATCATCCACAGTTCCGCCGCTCTTCTGTCCTCATATACTCTATAGTCAGTATTCCTGGATGAACTGCTCTCAGGCAATTATTAGTCTTTTTTTATGTATGTTAGTCTACCGTCTCTATATGGAATAATGTTCGTTACTTGCTATGCACGACAAATATTCGTACATGAAAACGAATATTTTTGCCACACTTACGTGAATCATATCGAACATTGAATAAACGTGGACGAATATAGGACGTGGGGACCCGGCTCAAGAGGTGTATGCGCGTAAAAAGATTTTTAAAAATGATATAATTTATCTGTGTTGTATTTTCTTTCTAAAATTTTAACTTTCATTTTGTTTTTTTTATTAATTTTCTAACCTCCACAGGAGGGTCAACTGACCCTTTGACCCCCCCCCTGAATCCGCGCCTGCCGCCAATGTGTGTTATAAGATAAGCAGGTTTAGTATGCTGGTTCAACATTCATAATAAGATCAAAATGTATAAAGGACATATTGTTTCTACGGTATTTCCAAAAGTAGAATAAGGCAACAATACATCGATAAAAGATGAAATAGGAATATTAATTACGCTAATTGTGACTGGGGATGATTAAAGTAAAATTTTATGTAAATGTACGCAGGTCTACATGGAGGATGAGTAAGAAACAATTTAGGAAAAATTAGCCTCTGTTAACCCAACCAGTATTTGAACCCCGGCCTACCAGTCATCGGCCAACCAGATGATATGGGCTTGATATTTAGTCCACATGCCCAATAGTTTTAGCTATTCTCACAATGGTGGTCATATTGTCTAAGATGTCCATCTCTCAATACACTTTAATACCAATTATAAGGTAAGTCGATGTTATAATTTCATCCAAGGGCTATAGGGATAATTTTCCAAATGTATTTATCAATGTGTTTTTTATATCTTCTTCATTCAAATGTAGATGTAGGCCCTACTTTCCACAAACTACCTCTCATCATTTCTATAATCTATATTAAGATGCTAGTAGCGCTTGGCGTTTAACGTAAGCCTACTAATGTAAAAAATATATAAAAATCTGAATGCTTTATCTATATCCGGTTTATCAGCATATTTACACTAATTATCTAGGTTGAAAAGTAGATAAAACTTAGAAAAAATGTACCCAAATTTTTTGTGGAGATATAGTGGAGAAATCATTTATGAAAAACTACCCTCAGGTTACCCAGCTGGAAATCTAACACGACCTCCCAGTCGCACGCAGACAAAACTAGATAATCTAGACATATAGACCACTGATTTGGGTAAGGGAGTTAGATATTAAAATAAATAATCTAATACTGAATTTGTTTAGAAGAAGAGTAGATAAAAGATGTAGTTACAAATATCAAGGAATATAAAACACAAAGCGCTGTCCTCTAAGAAACCCAGCGAGATAAGGCTGGCCCGTTGTCCACATAACCACCGTTGTGGATAAATCTAGCACTATCCGCCACTAAATGGCTGGGTTCACCTTCAAGTTCTTGCCGACTATCAGACAAGCTGTTTTGCGCCAAACTACCCCTGACACATTCGGTGTACACAGGCCTGCTGAGCGAGGGTAGGGGAGCTACATTCTTCATGTACTTTTGGTCTATTATAGTTTTAGAGAAATAGATCACTTTGTCTAACAAGCAGAATAAATATAAGGATAATCTACTTTAGTTTGCCGGTCAAGTGGAGGTTGGGCTTTGAATCCAGGCTGGGTGGACTAAGGGTGATTTTTCATTCAAGGTTTCCTTACTTCACGAAAAACAGAAATACAGATAAAATTTAAACATTAGAGTTAAAACACGACTTTCACTCCATTCACTCAATAATGATATACTATATTTTATAAAAAATCTGTATAAGCTTATATTTTTAAATGAGTATGTTTATAAACTAAATATTTATTTTTAATATCAAGTTTGAACCTGTGGTCCTTTAGAAAGTTCAACCCCACTTCTAAGATTGCCTGACTCTTATGGGCGAATCTTACGTAGAAATTTTATATTTATGCTTAGGCTAGACCTGCTTTGAAAGGAGTTAATATTTAGATGCTAGGGTTGGATCTGGGCAATTTTGTTGATATATATGGCATTTTTTATATAATTTATTAATATACATTTGGTTCTATTTACTACACATACATTTGATGAAAAAGGCTCAATGGATGAAATCAAATTATTCTATATTGACTTATTGATATTATTCTATATTGGCTTTAATAGCCATTTTGTGATCAGATATAAATATTCAAAATTAAATAAGAAGAAAAAGTATCCATGCAAACAAAGTTTTATGTTTCTAACCTACTATCAATGGTTTGTTTAGCTATGAATAGCTTTTTCCTATAATTTAATATTTTTTCCGTCGTACAACTTAACTAGGTGTTGAGTTATTATTTTTAACCAAAGAGAGAAAATTTATTTATAGAATGAGTTATTATTTTTAACCAAAGAGAAATAACTTAATCACAGGTATAAAACCATACACAAATAAGGGTTTCCATGGTGATGTAAACAAAGAATGAAAAGCTAAAAGTTATCTGGGAAGATAAATTGTTCGTTCACCGAGGACGGGGAGATTGAGGTTCGAATCTCGGTCGGGTGAACTGGGGGTGGTTTTTCCTAAATAGTTTTCCACTCTCCCTCCACGCAAATGCGGGTTCACTTCCTCTAAATTCAACCTTTTCAATTCCTAATCCATTAGTGTGATTATTACTTAAGCGTATAACCCGAACGGGTAGTAAGACGTGGTGCTAGAAAAAAAAAGTTCGTTGGAAACTACTATTTTTCCCGACATTCTTGACCCCTAACCTTAAAAATGACCGATTGTTTGTCAAAATTGGTTGAGTCATTTTCTCGTAATTTAAATTACTGGAAATGGGCTTGTAAAATTATATTTTAAGATTAAAGACCATTTTATCATTTTTGAGCTTATAATACATAAAAAACTTACAGCATTTAAACATAATGTTATCACGCGTGAAACAAAATCTAGATAATATTTTCACGAACTTAACAATTTAACCTTTAATTCTCGAAATATGCTCAATATTATTGATTTAAATGCGAATTAAACAAAACAACATTCTAATACTAAATAAATGTTTCCCTAGTGTAGGCATATCAATTTAAATGTATTATGATCAGCATACAAAGATAAATATTCACCCAAAGAGAAAATTATTTTGATGTGATTGTAACAACAAAATAAAGATTGAGTTATTATATTTTAATCAAAGAGATATATTTTATTTAGAGATTTACCACCATGCAGCCAATAACAGTTTCCATGGTGACTAAACAAAGAATGAAAAACTAAAGATTATCTAAGAAAATCGTGTTTTCGTGGAAAACTATTATTTTTACAGGCAACCTTGCCTTCTAATCCTTAAAATGAGTGTTCATTTGTCAAAATCTGTTCAGTCATTTCCTCGTAATTTCTATTACCGGAAACGGGCTTATCAAATTATATATAAGACTAGTGGATCGCTGCAACGATGACTTCAGATTATTGCACTAAAATATACTGTAAACTTTTTATTTCAAAACAATATAATATATATTAAATCTTTACTTGACTTTCTAACTAAACTTTACTCCTCAAAGGCTATCAACTTTACATAGATATTTATCTTTCTCATATTGTATATTATAGCCTAAGAGGATATTTTAATAAAGAGATTTTCGGTAACCTACCCTTTAGTAAGTCTTCCCTATAAAAATCAACACATTATTGTTATTAACAATAAACAACAGTATATTTATTTCAAGCCAAATCGGTCAAATATCTTTAACAAATTTTAATCTTTCAACTATAAGTTATTTGTAAACTATCATGGCATAGCTTTTAATTTGTAGATATGAAAACATATTCTTATTTATCATATAAAAATATCATAAGATATTCATTTTGAACAAAATCTTCAAGTTCAATTACAAAATAAATAAAATTTTCTTTAATTCATTGTAAATATACTACTCGTAAATTATTTTACTTTAGAAAAGTAAGGATATATATCATTGGTTAATAGTGTAAATTGAGCAAATTTGTTTAGGATATTTTAAGAAAATCAAATTAAAAAAACTGTCATTATTTAATTATTATAAAAATAATTTTTTTAGAAAAACAAATGTATAAAATTATGTATAAAATTATGTATAAGGTAAAAAACTTAAAAGAAAAAGCTTGGACAAATTCATTAAAGCCATTTTTTTAATATGTAAATTAAAAGTTGAGTCATCACTAAACTACCCTCAACTAAACAACAAAAACAAGAATACAATAAATATAATTTGTCATGTCTAATACTCCTCAGGTATATATTTTAAACAAAATCGTTTGTCATTTTCAAAATGTTTAAAAAATTTTAAAATCACTTATTACCAAACTAACCTTTAACGAATGCTTAACCTAAAAACGGGTATACAGTGTTATTTGGGAGCTCAAATACTCCAAAGATTTACATTTTAAACACAATCCTTGGAGAAATTTTAGAAAAACTTGTAATTTGACAAAATTACTCATCAGTAAGCAAGACTTAATTTAAAGCCTAGGTTAAAAATAAAAATAATTTTGTTAGTAGGCCCTATAAAATCTAGATATAAAGTTCGAACCAAATCCGTCAAACGAATTCTGATCTGTAGCCAGGGACGGATAATATTTTGACAGATATATATAGACATGAGGATATAGAGATTATAAAATCCACATTTTTTTGTTAGGACACACATAATACGACAGATTTATCATAATTTCGAGGTAAAAATTCTCACGATTACCATTCTTTCTTATGATGTGAGAAAGTAGATACGTATTATAAGTTTGTCTGTGTATTAGTTCGTTGGTATATGTGTATGAACGTAAAAGGTCGAAAATCGTGACTAATTAACACAAATATGTTTGTATACGCATCGTTTATTATTAGAATAGAACCCTCTTGAAATTCGAGAAATTCATAACTGACCTTTCGTTTGTTTAACTGTTACAAACAATTAGTGCAAACTTTTTTCAAATTTTATTTAAAATCTTTGAATGATTCCATTTAATTTTTACAACTGACCAATTATTTCACAGCTATTATCTTTGTTTTTAAACTTTTTTAATCGGTAGGGTCGCAAAAGTAATTAATTTACCGTTAAGTTATTAATTAGTTCAATTATATTTGTATTCAATAAAGTTTATTCTTTTTGGGTCATATATTTATCTCCAAAATATTTTTATCATCAATTCTTTTTTATCAATTTGCTTTTTACAAACTCACAAATTACACTATATAAATTACGCATTTAGAAGGCTCAGTAACAAAATATAAACATATATTCATATCTTCTATAAAAAAATTTTTTAGTCTTTATTATAATTTTATATAAAAGAGCACCAAAAGAGGTGTGATCGTTTGGTTATGTGTGGTGAATATTTTTATTATTTAAATGCTCCTTGACACGCACTAGATTTTGGTGAATTTAAAATAACTTGATGTTATAGTTTTCAAAATAAATCTTATCTAGATAATATGTATATTTTTGAAATATATGGGTTATTTAAATTTTAAATATAGTAATTTGGAGTATTTAAAATGTAGTATATATATTTACACTTTTTTTTCCCACACCAACTCCAGTACTGAGGATCAGAGACGAAAACCATCTCTACTCTATACATTTATTGAGGAGGCTTATTCTTTTTAACAATAGTCAGCATGATAGATTAAAATTTTGTACTTACAAAAATCTGCACTGTATTTTAGTATCAAACCAGCTGAGTACTTTTTCAACATAATGTTCTAAAAATTAGATTATTGAGCTCAATGAAGTATTTATTAAAAAAAGCTATAGAAATGTCTATGATATTTTAACATCTAGGTCCAAACCAGTGGTCACTTGATCTAAGGTATCAGACTTTCAATATACTGGGTTTCCAGTAACAGGAGAGTCTAGGTTTAAATCTCAGTGAAAAATACTGGAGGTGCGTGTAAACTGAAAATGTAGTAAGACAAGGTGATACAAAAAATACTGTTGGGTGGTTTTCTATGCATGATCACAATGGTTTTCCAACCTCTCTATTGGTGTAATTATATTAAGTTTCTTATGCACCTTTTTGTGCACAGCGTTTTACTACCCGTCCAGATAATACGCATTTTTAACTACACTAATGCAGTAGGGATAAGAAAGGTAGAATTTGTATGAAATAAACCTTAGTTTGCATTGAGGAGATGTAAGAAACAAGTAAAAAAAAAAAAACTGAATCACACCTGGCTGAGATTTGAACCCCGACCTTTCCATCACCGGTAAACTAAAGTAGATTATTCTGACATTCATCTCACGTGACTACCGAAGCAAGCAACGAATATAACTACCCCACTGTCAAAAGTACTAATGAAAGACACATGTATTTCTGATAGCTAAAGTGGTTGAGATCCGGTGCAGAATAAAAATGATCAGAATTATAGTAATAATAATAATAATAATTAATAATAATAATAATAATAATAATAATAATAATAATAATAATAATAGTAATAATAATAATAATAATAATAATAATAATAATAATAAACCCTAGATCACATCTTTCATAAATCCATTTGACCGTGGGGCCAGGTATAGCGATTTATATGACCAATACGTAAGTTTGGCTCCGGAGTAGAAATACCTCTTTTTTATTCATGTATCTACATTATTTAATTATAGCCACAAATTGCTATGAGATAAAAACTGGTATTTAGTATTTACGTCACACAGACCACTACAGGTTTATCCCTTTTCTTGACCCAAGAATGGTTAAACCCTTATTTTTGCCCTCTAGCCTACCTCCAAGAAAGGTTAACGCGTGCCTCTCTCGCCCCTTAAAGAAGCAACATATTGACGGTGCAACCTTGTGACCCTAGGGACACACCGGTTCATAGTTAAGACGTGTATGGCTGCCTTCAAAGGTTGTTTACATCTACAAGTCGTCATATCCAGGAAAGAATCGGCTAAGTCAACTTTATATCTTTGTAAAATCACAGAGTTTGTGGTAAAGCACAGAAACCGTTCATAAATGTATGATTTTTGTACAAATTTACAGATCAAGGCCTTTTTATAGACACCTCAACTACTTTCTTATGACATCAGAAACAGTTCCATGATAGTATCCATACATTCAACAACTCACGTGAAATATATAGAGAAATATATGGTATATTTGCACAATATCTTACTACCTTTCCGGGCTATGATAATTTAATCACACTAACAGTGTGAACCTTGAACCACATATAACTTGACAAGGTTAATGAGCTCAAAGATTTAGGTACAATTTTAACTAGCAATAACGATATTGGATTGGAAATTAGTGAACGAATACAGTCGGGAAATGCGTGTTAATGCTCTGTATCATCGCGCCTTCTATCAAGGAATGTAAAACTCAGAATATACAAAAAATACACTTATAATTTGTTCTCTATGGATGGGAAACGTGGTTTCTTACCTTAAATAAAAAAAGGTAGGGTGTTTGAAAATAAGAGTCTTAGAAATATATTTGGTCCAAAAAGGTTTGATGCTATTGGAATTTTTGTTTTTTAGCACCACGTCTTACTAACCATTCGGGTTGTATACTAAGAGACTTTTGGGTGGTTTAGGAATCTACATAATGATGAGTTACAAAACATAATCAAGTCTCGTAGATTACGTCGGGCAGGATACGCAGTGCGAATGGGAGAATCTAGAACCTTGTTCAGAGTATTTGCTGGCAAACCCAATGGGAAGAGACCATTTAGAATATCTAGACAGAGATGGGAGGATATAATTAGAATGGATACAATAACGGTTGAATTCATAAAACGTGAGACCGCAATCACGTTAAGAGAAAATAGAAAACCACTTTGGAAATCACCACCTTAAGAATACCCATCTGGTGCTCGAACCCCGAAACCTCCGTCACTAGAAAGTTGTATTAGATGAGTTTGGTGCTTAGTGCACGTGTCCATCAGTTTGGGTTGCACGCACTTATTTCAAAGTGGGCTTGCTGTCAGATGAAATGACCACACTTATCGTGAACTACAAATACTTCATAGGCCAGATTTCTTCTCAACAGAAAGATATCCGCACCAATAGGCGCGTGGACAAGGACATTAGTCTATTCGTGTCTGGTCTGCTGTTTTTAGGAAGGTTGGGTCTTAATCCTGCTCAGTGAAAATAGGATTATTTTTTTCTAAATTATCTTCTGCTAGATAGTTTGTGAACATTCTGCTTTGGTCATATTAGCCGTACAAAATATCTGTTATAATAGATATATACATATAATATACTGTATATATATATAGTACATTTACATATACATAGTGTACATAGTACATATACATATATGTACACAATAATACATCCATTATATTTGATTGTTTATTTCACAACAGGCATGATAATTTAATATAATTGATTGCTTTAATTATTTTTGTTACTATGTTAAATTAATCTCAGACGCTTAAAAGCCATTTAAACAACTCAATAATTTTCATAGTATATTATGTTGTGATAAACAATAACTTTGTTTGTTTGGGGATTTCTGGGTCAAATATTTATAAACATTTACGTTGAGCTCAGGATTGAGAAATGTTTAGTGAGTGTATTCTTAAAGTAATAAAAAAAACTCCATTTTGATGTGAACAAAATTCTGAAATACCAAACAATTTATTAAATAACTCGATCTTTTTTGACTTATGTAAAGCAACGCAGTGTTATCGTAGGTAGCATTACTATGAAATTTTTACACACATGTGAACATTTTATGACACCCTAATATTGAAAACATTATCTTTATTGTGAATATGTTTGCATATTTTAAAAATTTGCCAATATTTGGCATTTTTGGGGTATTGTTTCTTGTTTTCACCCATATCCTGCATTTGTGTCACTTTTAAAATCATTACATAAAAATCATAACACACAACGTGTGATTTTTTTGATGTACAAATTTGTTATTTCCGTTTACTTCGAGCATCAATTTTATCGTTTAATTATCTGTACGGATGGACAAGAAACAATGATCAATCAATACGAACACGATGGAGCATATGGATCCACGCGTGTTTTAATACTGTGACCACATTAATATTTTGAAAACAATCGTGGCAGATTTTGAGACTGAAGATACCCTCTCTTTCAATATTGCACAATATATGCACTCAGATTACAAAATGGAGGGAAACTTGGTATATATCAAGGTTAATTTCAGTATTTTGCCAGAAACTATGACAAACATACAAAATAAAGTTGTGTTTGTCATTGTCTGACGCTACTTCTCTTATCACAACATTGCAGGATAACCTCAAGAAAGCTTCAGACATAATTGGATAAGCAATGTTTGCAACACTTCGTAATGTGTTGATAAAAAGTTCAGATTCAAAACAATGTGTTAAATTGCCGACGTAATCACAGGTAAAAGTGAATCTTTAGAAGACATTGAAAAGGACATATCGCCAGGTGATATTTCTTTATTCAAGTATTCAATGAAGCTCCAATAACATATGTGGATTATAGCGCAGCTTCTCCAGGTACAAAAACCTCTTAGCCGATAATCGCCGATCATTCACATCTGAGAATCTGAAGAAGACCCTCATTGTGATTTTAAATGCAGAGAAATGAAAAAATAAGATGTAATTCTCTCTCTCTCTCTTGAACACAAATGTTCTGCCTTTTTTTAAATTTTAATAAGTATTGGTCATACAATTTATTACTTATTTCTTCCTTTACAGGATTCCCCAACAACAAACATAAAAAACTAGAGTAACAATTTGATTTTAAATGTATTATTTGTTTTTTTAAATAATCTTTTATATTTTTGAGAATATAAAAAAAAGAATTTTTAAGTGCAGTTTTAAGAACATTTAAAAAATTTTTGAGAATATAAATACCCAATATTTAAGTTATGTATTGGTTTTTGAAGGGCATCAACTCACAGGCCCTGATAGTTACCTATTTATTTGAAAATTAAAGCGGTAAAAAATTGGATTGAATTTACAAATTTTTATAATTTTATAACATGATTCAGTGGCTGAATGGTCTAAGGTTTCACTCTCACAATAGACTATACTGCCGATGACAGGTTCATCAGGGTTCGGATCCTTGTGGGGTGTTCTTTGGGTGTTTTTTTACAAAATAGTTTTCCACTCTCCTCCCTCCAGAAAATGCAGGTACATGTCCTCTAAATTCATTCTTCCTTATCCCTAACTCATTAGCGTAGCTAGTACATATGCGTATAGCCTGTTAAGTTAGAAAGATGTGGTGATATATATATATATATAAAGTGCCATTAATCAATTTATTTTAATTATTTATCATACGATTCACGTTTTTTACCCCTCGGTCTATCCAAATGCTTGTACCAAGGGCATAGGGATACGTATTTTAAATTTTAGAGGAAAATTAGGCATACTTATTTTTTTCTGTTGGAGTACGTGGTAGGTAATTTAAACAAAACAGCCACGACAGTATTATAGGCCGAGATTTTAAGTACCAGCCTCTTTATCACAGCTAAACAGACAATATAAAACTTGCGTCTTTTATGACAGCTAAGATATCATAGTCTAAAAATAGACCCACCAAAGAAAGGAAATAAAAAGATGAATTTTAAGAAACCTTCTAGAACATTTTCTGTTTGGAAAACACTTTTCGATTTTTCAATAAACATTTAACACATCTTATTTTGAAAAACTTCATTAATATATTAATAAACTCATCTTCATATGAATACACGCATAGTTGTACCCTCGGTCAGAGGCGTCATTCCTGTCTTTTATGTTTTGCTATTGATGAGGAGGCTGGGGTTTGAATACTAGCTGAGTTTGCTGAGGTGTGATTATCTAAATGGTTTATCCCTCTCCTTCTACGCAAACCCTGGTAAATGTTCGCAAAATTCTTCTTCATCTCTATAATTAGAGTGTGAATGCATGGATATAAGGAATGGTTGGTGAGACACGGCGCAAAATTAATATGTCTAAAAAAGTTGGTCAAAATTTTGGTATTCAGAAAGATTGATTTCAATTTTTAATAAGAAGATTTAAAAACAAATTTATATTCTATTAATTAGTTTTATTGTTATAGTTGTAAACAGTCTAGGTTTTAGACCCACCTATTTTTATAATATTATTATAAACTGTGTTTATCAATTTGATGTGTATGTTTACGTTTTATGTATAAAAAGTTTTATTAATCTAATCATGAAATACTGTTACCTCAAAATTATTTTGGATATGGACGTTTGATGTGCCACCGATCTATATATAGTGGGTTTTACAAGTATGTCGCACTGTTTGTTTGTAATTTGTGTTTGTTTTAAAATAATGTTAGGTTTTTGTCTATCTATAGAATCTAAAACAAGACTATCTCTATGGCTCATTAACTCACCGAACATTTTTCCAGATAATGAGCTGGGCCTTTAATATCAATATTCTTGAAAATGGGGTGCACTAGAACAGAAGCAAGAAATATATTAGTTTATAGTCATATTTTAATAGATATTTTTATATTACAAAACAAATTAATGAAAAAATGGAATTGCATATAAAAAGCATGCCTTATTTTTTTTATTAAACATTAAAATTAATATGTAGGGCCTACTTTATAGGCTAAAACAACATTTGTAAATAAACTATTTTTTAAGTTTAAAATTAAAAATACAAAGTATAAACGTTTTAATCTATATTATAGCTTTGTACTTTAAATTGTAAAATAATTAATTGGAAATACACTAAATCATTGGTAAATAAGTGTTTGCTTGCACATATAGAAAAAGATAGTATTCGCTAAAAAAGTTGACCTAGACATTATGATGGGTCTTGTATAGGCCCCGAGCTTATTAATGTGGGTATTACAACTACTTATGACAAAATATATGTTTGTTCGTCTGTAAGTCAGGCCTTGCCTCAATCTACAGCCGAAACGATTTAACGGATTTCTTTCAAGCTTCATACTATTTAGAAGTTGTATGATCGGTCATAGCTCAATAATAAACCATAGAGTTTAATAATATCTCTAAAATTTAAATTAGTCAAGAGATAACAGTTTTTTAGTTTTACTTTTTTTAATGTGAACAATTTTTAAAATTTATATAATTATTTGATTCAAAATGGATATATTTGTGTGTTTTACATGGTTAATAAGACTTTATACACATTTTTTTAAAAATTACCCTTAATGGCCGCTTAATTATGATATTTTATTTTAAATTTGAATTTTATTAAATGTAAATTATTGATTTTTATCAAAATTTGTATATGAAAAGTGTTTCTTATGATTATCAAATTATTCTTTTGTTTTTACGAAGAAAACTTATTTAAGAATAGTTTGCTAGCTATTGATTATTTAAATATTTTTCCAGACTATTATTAAAAAGCCTTAATATGAAAGTTATTCTCATTGATAAAACATTAGTAAAAAATCATACCTCAGTATATAATTCCAAGATCCAAAACTTGAACTGAAATAATGCATATTGCAAATCTTGATACATTAGACCACGTGGCTATAGGTATGGGTATCTCATGTTACTAAAGTAAGCGGTGATATGGAGCATTAAAATTATTCGTGTCATTAATAAGCAAAAGCTCGGTGGTATATTTATATATAAATATCAGAATAGAATATTCCTCATAATAACATAGACCTACGTTTAAGTCTAATATACTTTTCTAAATATTTAGAAACTTATTAATCATAATAAATCATAAATTATGACAAGTTTATGCAGCCAAACAAACACTTGAAAATTGATTAAAGTTAATTAATTAAAAAAACTTATATTGAACTGTCTTGAAGTGTAAAAGTCCCAAGTAATGTTGAGTCCTTCAAATTTAAGGGTTGGCTCATTTCTATTTAGTAAGAAATTGAATATAATTTTGGGAAAAATTAAGCCCATTAAATAAATTTGACACTCTTAACACCTCCCGACCAGTTCATTGAAAAAAAACAACACTTTGTTTAATAATAACATTTACTAGCGGCTTTGCTCGAAATAAAAAATACTTCAACACGTTCGACAATTTCAATTGCCAGAAAAGAATTAAACTTATTCAAGAGCATTGTTTTATGTGCGTAAAAAGATTCACAAATAAACATGACTCACCCCCATCAGCCTCCCCTTCCACACCCTTGCTCATCTCATTTACCATCTTCTATACCCGCAATACCAGCCACGACGAATGTTCACTGCTTACACCCGGTTATTTTGACACTACTTCGCTCGTTGATGACACGGTGTGGTGGTATATAGCTTACCATGTTCCCTGAAAAATGAGTAAACAAAGAAGTTCTGTCTCGATACAATGAGTACTTTTTGAGTTTACTAGCAACAAATAAATAGGTTGACAAACTATCTAAAATAGATTATTTTGTGATCTTATCGTTTATAGGCCTACTACCATAAAATAAAATATTTCACTAAATTCGAATGCGCATATTCACCTTAGGGTTTTATTATATGTATAGATTTACTATCAAATAAACAAAAACGTAATACGCGAGAACCTTGTTAATCTGAACTAATTGAGACCGAAGCTTATTCGGGTTACCAAAAATTCGGATTAAGTTGAAGAATAAGAGTATACAGTATTTTCACGAATTTAAAATAACACTTGAATTAGTTAAATCAGATTTTCATTTATTTAACTGATGCATAGCAAGTAATATGTAATTTAATTGTTTTTAGTTACAGGAAAACACAGTATGTTGTCTACAACATGTAAATATTAAGCATATATTATCAGATATGACTGTTTCTTAAAATTCCCTTTTAAATTTAAGCTTGTTAACTAATAAAATATATTTCATTTGACTTAATTTTTTTCCCCCTGTTTTCCGAAAAGTGTGTTCGGATTATCTAGAATCACGGACTTCTAGGTTTTTGCCTTACTGTTTTTTACCGTGGATGGAAATAAACACTTTATATTAAGCGCCCTATCACACCAAATAAAATTATGACGTTGATTTATTACCAAGAAACAAAACCAAATAAACCTCAAAAACAACAGAATCAAATGAGTGAAAACATAGATAAATTTAAGCCACAAATGAAAGCACGTTATCATTAGTTTTCCTGCGTAACTGATTTGATGTAATGAACATCAAGTGCAATAGTTTAGATTTACTACCAAAGAAACAAAATAAAATAAACTTAATTCACACGCAAAACTATAAAATAACTGAAAAACTTGCAAAATTTAAGACACAAATGCAAACTGACTAAAAGTGTATCTTTATTTTACGTGGAGGTACTGTTTCAATAAATAATAAAAGACTTAGCTTGAATTTGTATTAAATTAAAAAAACAATTAATTAAGCACGATTTGCATGCAAAACAGAAAAACTGAAAAAATTCCTAAATTTAAGTCGCAAATACAAAAACACTAAGAGTATCTCTTTTATGTGTAGGCATTGTTGCAATGAGAAATAAGACATATGTATTATTTACTACCAGATATTATTGCGTACCCCATAAAGGAATGGCATGATTAGGTAAGTATGTACTATTTAGACATCATAATAGTTGATGTTAAATAGTTGTATTTTATATATGACTGTGCGTTATGCATTGTTTGCCATTAGTTAAGTGCCACGCACAAATATAAACCTAGCCTTATCTTTGTGAATCAAAGATCAAACGACATGTGACAGTTTAATTATGTGTATTTTATTTCTTTTTTGGTAAAAGAAACCATATTTACCTTCTAATGTGAAAGCATAACAACCCTAAAGCTTACCTCCAAAGCACTTGTTGCCAAGGAGAAATAATAGGTTTGTTGATATTTTCAAGCCCCTCGTTGCGAAGGAATTTTACAAAGTAGATGTTCACATGCAAGGTTAATATGTTTTGAATTGTCATAAAATAAAAACCCAAATGTAACCACACTTAATAGTGAGTATTTTAAATACTGCTTTGCTCACTGATGAGATAACGTGATGGCGTATACTGTATTTAGCTTATCCTGCTTTCTTAAATATAAGCAGTATCTACAACAGAAAAAGTCCCATCTCGATCCGATGAGCATTTTTTGAATTTACTTGAAATAGACGGAATCGAAAGTACAAACAGTTTTCTAGTTTAATTTTTTGAATATATATAACTATATATATTTATTTTTATTTAATATATATTATAAATGATATTTATACCTAATATATATATTTATTGAATATATTAAATTTGTATATATGTTTATAATATATATATATTTATAAAATATTATATAAAATATATATATATTTATAAAATATTATATAATATATAAATATATATTTATAATCTAATATATATTATAAATATATAATATATAAAATGTACATTTATAATTTATATATAGTATATATTAAATATAGATATAATGTGATTTATATATAATATAATAATATATATAATATGTAATATTTTATATACAATATACTATATTTATATTATATATAAAACTCAAACAATTTATATTATATCAAACTTATACAATATATATTAATATATAGAATATCTCTATATATAATATATTATATATGTATATACATTATTTATTATATCTGTTTATAATATATTATATATTATTTTATAGGCCTATTTATTATTAATCTATTAAACTTAAATATATCATATATTAAACATATATTAATTAAATGTATATATATATAATGAATGTAAATTATTTAATCGTCTTCATCGGTGAGCACGTGGTATATAACATCTAGATCAGTGTTTCCCAAACCCGTCTGGCCACGATCCTAAACGTGATATTTGACCAGCCTGGCGACCCAAAAGTGCAGCACGTTTACCTTGATTTCCTTAAGAATGGACATGAAGCACTTCTTATAAAATATGAATACATTTCATTGTGGTCAACATTGATTAACATTTTACTATATTTTTATAGTAACATTATAGGTACAGATCTATCAAAAGTGACATCTGCAGATCACATGAATTGACGTATGAATACTTAAAAGTAGGTCTTTTTATAATTGTCAGATGATATTATGTTCATTTATAATAAAATTGAAGTATTTTTTCAAATGTATATTATTTTCATAAATAGTGCTTATTGCATTTATTTCATTTAATTAATTTAAATAACTAAAATAAAATTTATTTAAATGTTTATTTCCAAACAAACAAAATATAAAGCGTGAATGGATCACTCTACGATACTTTCTCTGAAACTCAAATAATGCGTAAAACAATTACTGTTTGGTGTTTGCCACACTAAAATAATTAAACTCTAGACAGCTTCTGAATTGGTTTAACTAAGGAAAATATAAAGCATTTAAGCTGTTCGAAAAACTTATTTTAATTCAGTAACTAAGATATTAATCTCTAGTGAGCCACTAAATCCTCAGATGTGTCAACATCGGCACTGAACGATAAGAACGTCGGACATCTTGGTCCCTTTATTCCTGGAAATAGCTTTCCATTACTCGTGAGACATTCGAGTCACACACTTTTATTTCTGGCCTCTTTTTTTATTGACAATGGAGACAACATTCAATACATTGTGGCAGAGAATGGGATGGAGACAGAATGACGGTATCATAATCTGATCCGAGGTCAGCACGTCATGGAGAAGCAGGTAGCGGAAATCGCTGGTAGCCCGTGTATTGTATTCTTGGTAATGCAAGGCTCCACGTCGGTAGATTTAGTACATGAATTAGATATCACATACGCTAATGTGTGTTAACTATACGAGTATATGAATGAATCTCTGACATCATTTTACTACGCTTAGATTGCAGAAATCCTTCATAATGCCCAAGTTTCATAATGAATTTGTAATTGTAATATTTTATAGTTGAAAATATATTTATATTATATAATATAAAATATATATTCACGAGGCCTACTTACGACTCTTAGGAACATATTTGAGACCCACATTTTGGTCGAGACCCAGGGCTTTAAAATCACTGATCTAGATCATCGTCTGGTTTTCTAGAGATGGGAATATCGTATTTCAAAACTCATTCGGGTGCTATGGGGCTGTTCTCCCCTAAATTGTTTCCCATTCAACTTCCTCGTAAATTGGGGTACACTTCCACTAAACGTTATTTTGTTCATCCTTAGTGCATTATTATTATTATTATTATTATTATTATTATTATTATTGGGATTTATGGACCATCTATATAATGAGATTATTAGGACCTTTCAACTGGCCCATATGTGTAATCACATGTGGATGGCGTCTGTGGCTAGAAATAGGATTCACATAAAAATATTCATACCACTTTTTAACATATTTTGTGAGTAGGTGACCTGGCGGTCTAGGGGTAAGATATCAAATTTCTGTGCTAGGGGTCCGGGGTTCAATCCTCGGTTCCGGCACAGATTTATCTGATTGCCAAACCCTTCCTTCACCTCTGACAAGATATGTATTAATCATAGTTTGTGAATGTATGAAATGCCAGGCCTCCACCGTGGTTCGAATCCCACGTTAAACTGTAGGTCCTCCATTTCATCTCACAATCACCCTACCATTACACATTAGCGTAAGTGCATACAACCCGAACGGGTAATAAGATGCGGTGCTAATAATAGTCATAATAATAGTAGTAATTAAGAAGTTACAACATTACGGTGATAGATTAAGGGGGAAATTCTCTCTCTTTTCTCGGTCGGCACACTGAGCTTCTCCGTTTCCATTTTCCCGGTTTCCGCGGTAGACAACTACATTTGTTTTATATTTAGTTCTTTGTAAAAAAAATGTACCCATATCAAATTTTATTTATAATTATGTTTTATGTCTAATATATTTTCCCGCACTAGTGGGTACGGAGACTGTATGATCTGGTTTCACAGTGATTAGGAATTCAGAGTTTGAGTCCCGGGTTGCTGTAGTGAGGTTTGAGTTTATTACATGGTTACTCACCCTACCTCTACGTAAATTCAGGAGCATTTCTTCTTAATTATAACTTCCTCGTCTTCACTCCACTAGCACAAATAAAATGCTTACACCCCGGACGAGTATTGAGAAAGTGCAGTAAAAATAAAATTCATGGAAATTTAGTGTTATGTGTGCTTGTTTGTAAGCGACGTAATAAAATATTAAATAAACGGTACAGTGCACTGCACAGATTTTCTCCCGCTTTTATTTTAAAATAAACATTTAATAAAAATTCGTATGATTTGTGAAAATAAATAATAGGTCTATAAATTGTTGTAGGGACATTACACCAAAGATCATAAATGAAATAATATACACTGTTATTTACTTACTCTATGGCATTAGGAACTGCGAACACTGATACAAAAAAATTGAAAAAATATAAACATATTTGTTCACCAAAAAGAGTAAAAATCGAATTCATTTTCAAAGACATGAATTAAAAAGTATATATATTTGCTTATAGCTAAAAAATTATTAGATTTATTAATATATATTTAAAATAAAAGATAGTTATCTATAATAGTATTACAACATTACAATAATAAGTTATTTCTTATCTCAAATAGTTACGGAGAAGTGATAGAAATTTGAAAATGTCCCTTATGTAAATTATCCTAAAAGCCATTTTAATGAGAAAATAAGAATTGCTATCTTGTTTATATTGATAAAAAGTGCTGGGATATAACATTTAATCAAAATAGTTTGAGCGAATTTTGAGAAAATCGATTTTTTCTCTTTTTTCCCTTCAGTAAACTAGCCTTAAATTTGGGGTTAGATGGTTAATTTGAAAAAAAATATCTCAGGGGGGCCTTATGAAAACCCCAGATACTAGGTTTTAGCTCAACCGGTAAAATAGTTTCGACTATAGCCTGAGGTACAAACATACGGACAGACACGGCACTCCGATAACAGCTCTTTTTTGTTTCAGGGGGTCATGAAACGTCAACATTTATCAAAATCTTGAGTTAGATTTTTTGACGATAACAATACTATCTCCGAGGTGTCGATAGAAAGTAAAAATGTAATAGTGAGGTAGTATTGTGTAAGGTATGGCCTGTATACAGCCGAAGAGATGACATAAAACTATGTTGGTCAAAGTAGAAAACGATGTTTCATGCATTATTTTGTTGTTTATTAATACTAAGTTATTTTAAAAAGATTTATAGGCCTACTAAATTATTTTAAAACTTATTTTTACTAGTTGGGCTTAGAATAATTAATAGTTATCGGCTTAAAAATAGTTTATAAGAAGTGGTTTTAGAATCATGTGAATTAAGAGGCTCTAAACCAATGTACCCTGGATTATTTTAGAATAATTTATATTAAGTTGTTTGAAAATTACTTAACGAGTGGTCTTAGAATAATATATAATAAGTGGTTTTAAACCGAAATATACTATATATATTTACACTATTTAATTTTAAAATTATTAACACTAAGTTATTTTAAATTATTTATAATAGTTGATTTTAAAATAATTTATTTAATTTGCTTTGAAATGGTTTGAAAATATTTTATTTTAAGTAGCTTCAAAACAGATTATTTTAGAATAAAATAAACAAGATCAAATTAGAATAATTATTTGTAATTAGTGGTTTTAGAATAGTTTATAGTAAATGATCATAGATTCATACATATTATGTGGTTTTAAAACAATTTATACTTGGAGGCCTTGGAATTATTTAAAATAATTTATAATATTGGGTTCAAAATAAAGTTCTTTTCAAAACGATCAATGCAAACATACAGGGTTGTTTTAGAACATCTCAAACTCAGTGGTTTGAAAATGATGTGTACTAGTTGGTTTAGTAATATATATATATATATATATATATATATAAGAAACCAAGAGTTTCACAACTATTTGTATTAAATTATTTCTATATCATTTATGTGCAATTCATGGTTTTATAATAATTTATATTATAAATTTCTTAATTAATATAAATTAGGTGGTTTTTAAATCATTGGACTATATGAAACTAGAAAATTAAAATAGGTATATCTAAAATGATTTATACAAATTATTTTTATAATAATTTATATTTAGTTCCTATAAATAATTGTATTTTTAATTATTTTATAATATATAAAACCTAGGTCGTTTTATAATACTTTCTACTAATTGGTTTAGACTAATTTACATTAGTTGGGTTTAAAATAAGTGATACTACTTTATATTAAATATATTTATATAAATCATTTTCAAAAATGTTTAGTAGTAAGGAATGTAATTTTAAAATAATTTAAACTGAGGGGGTTTTGGGAAAAATTATCCATATTACGTAGTTTTAAAATGTATTAAAATAGTTGTATAACATTTAATTACATATACCTTTAAAAATGTTTGTACCGTTTTCGTATAAAACGTGTAAAACCTTATTTCTCTTTTATAAATATTGTCTCATATGTCGCAAACTCTTGAGCCTTCTTTAAAAATATTATGCTGTGTGTAATATAATTTATATATATTGTCTGCTAGTTTTGGATTTTTTATTTTAAAATGTTAAAGTGTTAGAAGTGTCTATCAAATAATCAATATTAACTATATTAAAACAATATTAGTTTCAGAAAATAAATATAAATAAGTTGATTAATATTTGTATTAAAATAACTGCTACTCTTGATCAATTTATAATAGAAGATATAATTTAATATCATATACTAGGTTTGGTATGAATCTGTTGAAATATTGTAGTTTTTAAATTATCTTCTATTAGAGAATATTAAAATTTAAGTATATTCTAATAGTTATTTTGTTAATCTTAAATTTCTTAGAAAAATTATAGTGTTCTTAAATGTATCTCGACCAGTTGTGTTAATTTTTTGGAAAAATACTACACATCCACTATTTAAAAAAAACATTCTATCAAAGAAATCAAAAATATATAAATAAAGTTCTTAACTAATGAAAATGTGTAGGGCCTAAAATAACTTTGGTTTACATTAAAAACAATATGTTTTGACTAATTTTGAAAATTTGTTTTCTAAGATTAAAAAAAAATATTAAAATTTTTCTATTTCTCAATGTTGACCAGTGGTCTCACGTTCTAGCGCGTCACTCTAACAACAAACTGTATTTCTGTTGGCGGGGAGTTCAAAACTCAAATCCTGGCCTAATATTTTAAAAGTGTTGTTTCATAAATGGTTTTACACTCGCCCTACACATCAATTCGATTATATTTCTCTAAATGCTACCTTCTTATCATACCTCTATGAATTTAAATACGTGGATAGATTGGAAGAGTATTTGGATGTGGTGGACCAAAAATAAAAGCTATTTTATTTGTCTAAAGTACTTTTTATAAGTAATAATAAATTATTCACGGTTGATAAAAAAAGATGGTGGCCACATTAATTCTATTTTTTTCATAATAATATATTTATTTTAAAAAGTTTTCTGGGCTCCAATAAGAAAGTATATAGTAGAAAGTATAAAATAAAAGTAAATAAAAACTGATCTTGATAAAGGCAAGATAATTATTTAAAATAGGGGTAAAATATACCTATAATATTTTATTTTGAGTCAGCAGGAAAAAGCCATTATACCCAGATTAAGTAATTTAAATCAGTTTGCCTTAATTATTTATATCTAAAATTAATAATTCAAAATAAGTATGTTTAAAGTAAGTGGTTCTAAATTCAGTAGTTTAAACTCAGCATCCTACAGTAATTAAATTAAAGTCAGTAAATCAATTAGTCTAAATTCAGTGAGTTAGAGTCGGTCCTCCAAAGCTTTTAGGCCAAAACCATGTAGGTCTACATTAAGTACCCTAAGTAATTTGGTAAAAAGGTAGCGGGCATAAATTAAGTAGTTTAAAGTCAGTACGCCTCATGTCAGTGATTAAAGTCAGTAGACCTAAATTCAGTAATTTAAAGTCACTAACCCTAAATTAAGTAATTTAAAGCAAGCAGATTTAAAGTCAGTAAGCCTAAATTCAGTATAAAAATATGTTATAGTCCTAAATTTGTGGGCTTTAACAAATTATATCTAAAGTAAATTCCACTATTATGGTAGGAGATTGAGTGAAATTTGTCAAACAAGTCTATAAGGGTCATCCAAAACAGTCTTGTCAATTATACATTTCTAAATGAAGGACTGAAAAATAGAGGTTTGGGGAGGTTAGGTAGGAATTTCCCAAATTTGCAATACTTATAGAAAAAAACTTTTTCTTGTTGTGTAAAATTGAAACAAATCTGGATGGAAGACCCTAAATAATCAGAAGATTTATATTTTAAAATATGGGTTAATTAATTTGGAATGGGGAATAATGGTAATGAAAATTTTCAAAATTTATAGAGATTAAAAACCTATTTGCTATAGAAGAAAATTTAAATTTGACAGTAAAGTAAATTAACTAAAACGTTAATAAAAGGTTTAAATTTAGAAAAAATTGTTTGAAATAAAAGTGAGTTAATAGTTTCCAAAATGGATAGAAAAATCTCTTTCTAGAGTGATGGTAAATCGAAATATTTGCAAACAGATAGGATGATCACCTCAAATAATCTAAAAATACCGAGAATTTTCAAACTTGAAAACTGATTCCATTAAATGGCCTGCTCAAAATTTCACTAGCTAATAGAAAAACCATTTTCCTAGATTGACAAAAAAAATTGAACTTTGGCTGGTAGGTAGAGAGATATTATATTACAACAAAATGATGTTTTAAAGTATGGAATTTTAAAATTAAAGGCTCAATAATAGGATAATCCTGTAAATTGATATAACTAATACAAATACTAATTTCAGTAATGTTGGAAAGTTAAATAAGGTGACTGAGTAAAGCAAAAGGTATTATTTATAAAAGCATGACTTTTAACTTCAAAATGGTAATGTGAGAAGAAAAATGTGTGGATGGCAACTAGCGATTTTTCCCGAAATATTTGAAAATTTATTTTTCAGCCTGGAAATAAATTTAAATTTGGCATGTACCACCCAAAATAATCATAAAAGTTTAAACATTTTAAATTTATAAATATTAGTCAAAGAAATGTGAGGTCTCAAAATTTCTTAAACAATAAATATGCAATCATTTCTCAGACTGGTAGAAAATTAAAATTGTGCAAGCAGACGAAAAAAATCCCAAGCATAAGCGAACATAATAATTATAGGTTATCTTAAACATGTTCTATTAGCGTCGATATCACAGATATACAAATCGAGTTGAAAACAAGCACAACCAAGGAGTGACAGAACCACTGAAATAAACAAATCCTGGTGACAAAGCTCGGTGGATTGGGTTGATCACGATACTCGTTGGAAAACCTTTATGCCAATTTTTTGATATGTATTTTTGCAAAGGAGCTTTAATCTCATTTATGGTCTTTGGTGAATTGTTAAGATTTTCCCACTATGTTTTTTGAAACAGTCTATATAATTTCATTTTACTTGTCTTATGATTATGCTTAAACAAAGATTTCTTTATTAATAGATTGCGTCCGTTGATACACTCAGTTTGTGGCTTGGATAAAGTTTTCTCCCTCAAATATTTAGTTTACTTCATTTTATTATTTACCATGATTTGTTTGTGATTGACATAGTTATATTGGTATTTTACAAAGAGTAATTATAAAAAATTGACATTTGAATGTTAAACTTTCTAATTTGATATAGCTTTAGTGCAGCTTATCCATGCTTGATCAGTAAATACTTCAAATATTGTCTAAATGCAAGTTATAGCTCAATATTTTCAAGATAAAACATCTTTAAGAATATTTTAATATGTTATATATTAGCCTACTTTTACGTTTTGATACTCAATTGAAACCAAAAGCATTATTATTTACTAATAATTTAATCTTTGACTAATTTTTCCCTTTGGTTGGGTTTGCTTTATGAAAATAACCAAATTTATATTATAAATCCCCCATTTGAAGAACGCGTACACCAGCTAGTTCGATATAAATTAATTTTAACTTAGGTCAGGTCTTATAGCTTAATTTCATTTTGTCTAAGATTAAAATCTTTCACTTGACCAAAAAAAATTGAATAAAAACTTGACGTCTACATCAGCGGTCGCATCGACTGAATGGCAGACTCACTAAGCCTGGATTTCTGTAGATGGATAAGTTTTAGTTCAAATCCTGGTGGAATTTACTAATAATGGATTTCCTTAAGTGAATATCAGCTTTCTATCCACGCAAATGTTTTTATATTATATCCAATATTCTACCTTCTTTATACCTACTCTGTAGATGTAACTAAATGTGAAGAGACTGGGTAGCTAGTAAGATGAGGAGTTAAATAGAATTGGTCCTAGATTTCTAAATTCTTTCTTAACTTATTTAAATTAATCCGAGCTAAGAGCACCAAGCCTAAGGTATGTGGCCCACGAATTTACAGTCGGGACTGGGTTTACTATGTGGGCTGAGTTGAGGTGTTTATTTTGGCGGCAGCTGGACCGTCACTGTCCGAGCTCTTCTTCATTCCATTGCGCCTTAGCTAAATGATCAAATATAAGCTAAATTCAATAATGTGCAAAATAGACATTTCTCATTTCAAACTGATTTAAAATATTTGTTGCTAGATATTAATTAATTTAATGTCATGATTTGGGAAATTTCAAATTTAGTCCCAAACAAATATGTTTTAGTTAAAAATTTCAATCACAAGTTTATTAATAGGTTATATTAAAGTATATATTTTTAATCAATTAAAAAAATTGAGGCCTTAAAACCGTTTTAAAACATTTAACAAATTGTTTGTATTTGGAAATTCTCAACTGTATATGGTTTGTCAAATAAAGCAGCAGATCCGTTAAAATAAAGCGTAGGTATGCAATACTAATTAGATGAAAATGTGTAGCAAAATAAATTATAATTGTTCTAATATGGGTCAGAGTCAGATTTTAAAAATTACATCAATATTAAAGTTTGACTTTTATATTAGAGCTTTAATATATATTTCTTTCAATCCGAGTTTGGGATTTAATTAGATTTTATATTTCAAATATTATTTCAATCTTTCAAATATCCAAATTCGCAATTTCAAATTGGATGCAAATTTTAGTTAGACTAGGATAAGGTCTCAAAAATATGATGGGTCAAACAAGATTAACTAAATTAAATTAAGCTAAGTTATGTTTTTACGAATTTTGCTGCATCAATGAAGTGAAATCAAACCAAATTGGGTTCAAATAAGGAGTTAAAGGAATATATTATGATAAGCTATGTTTTGTTAATGCATTACACTAATTCAGGTAGGATAAAGCTATTGTGTTTTAATTTTATTTATTTAGATACAAATTTAACTTACCAACTTCGTATGGTATATGTACCTAATATTTATACCATACGAAGTTGGTTTATTTCGGATAATAGTATTTTAGTTTAGATAATGTTATCCTAACTTTACTCGGACTAAGTAAAAGAAATTGATTTAATTTTAGTACAAATTAAATTGAATTGAAGTATAATATTCTAGCTTTATGATATCACGACGTATTCCTCGGTGGTCTTGGGGTATGGTGCTCGCCTCATGACCAGATGATTGTAGGCTCAAACCCAGTCGTGATCAACGGATATTTCTTGAGCGATAAAAAGCTGTAGCACAATTTCCTTTCGATGGAAATACAGTCGTTGGTCCCATGTAAATTGTGGCATGTAACAGAACCCTGGAAGTTATGTGAAAATACCTCTCCCGGCAAAATTGGTAGAACTCTTCGTTCTCGCTCATAGAAATTCTCATGGGCTGAAATAATCGGTCTGTTCAGAAAGTGCACGTTAAATACCTAAAATAAATAAAAATAATAATAAATGAACATAAAAACACTTTATATTACATGCTTAAGTGGTCATATGGTCTAAGGCAATATATTAGGCTTATGATGGGAGGGAGATCGAGGTTCAAATCCCGGTCGGGTGTACTGAGAATATTTTTTCCTAAATGTTTTTCCCCTCTCCTTTTACACAAATGTGGGTACATTTCCTCTATATCCAACCTTCCTCATTGGTGTAATTAGTACGCATGCAAATAACCTGAACAGGTATAAAGACGCGATGCTAAACCATACAAAATAAAAAAGGTATTAAGACGTGGTGACAAAAAAAACACTCTATTATGTATGGAATGACTAACAACACACGTGGGTGTAAGGGCGGCATAAGATAGCTTAGTGAGATTGCATGTTTTATAATATCCTTTGTGATGTATTTAAAGTGCAATTTAGAATCCAAGGATAACCCAAATATTACCCAAATAATGCGTGTTCTCATCTTCCGAACAGGTCGTATTACAAATAGATGGCAGCGTGTCTAATCTTTGTCTCTTCCCACATATACTCCTGACGACTCGTTCTCAGTTTTTTGCTTTGTGATTGAACAGGTGTCTCGAAAGAAGGACTATTTGTACAGGGGACACACTCAATGTGAAAAGGACTGGCTCCACGAAAGGTCTATGAACCTATTGCACCATCCATCTTGTCCATACTCGTGAATGTGTGGTAAGGAGAACCTACCAAATATTTGGGAGAACCTGTTTAGAATATTGTGAGCACACCAAAAAAAAATCTATTTTTTTCTAAGAACTGAAATGGTAAAGTTTGTGTTTAAAAAATACAGGTTTAATCAAATTAATTTACTTAGTGATAAACAATAGTTATTTTATCCATGTATGTATTTATATTTTTGTGAACGAGTTTCGAGTCATACGTATATTAACTAGATACGCTAGAACAGCTTTCCCCAAACTTTTAATCGTAACCTTAAATATAATATTTTCCCGGCAAGGTGACCATAAGAGTAATTATATGTAGTTTCAATTGCCTACTATTTTCATATCAGTGTTTATTAAATTAATTTAATTGAGTTAATTTAAATTACAAAAACAGAATTAATTTAAACAACTTATTAGTCAGGCAAAATCTAGGCTTAAGGCATCATCTGTAATAACCAGCCCCATTGTGTATTGGTCAGGGTACTTGCCTATGGGCTTCAGGTTAGATTCCCAGCTGGTACCTTGGGTATTTTTCCTGAAAGGGGAACTTCCTCAGTGGTCAGCAGGATTTGGTTAGTTAGATCCTAAGCTAGATTTAAGAGATTCCACTGGTTCCACACCCCCATACTTAATATCACCATTGTCTCATCTCATTGGGACATGTTAAGAGGCTCCAAGTAAGGGATGTACGATTAGTACATTTGGGCGGCCCCTGGGTAACGGTACATTAATACTGGCTAATCTTTCCGCTACTGTGTTATGATTTTTGTAGCCCAGACGCGCAAGATAAATATATATATATATATTTTATTTATATATAACTTTTAATGAAAATGTGACTTTGCTACAGCGTTCGGTAACTGACAAAAAAATAATACTTCAGTGAATACTATAATGCTGTTTCAATCTTAAGGAGAGCTATGAGTTTTTATTTCAAATCGACAAATGTTATCAACTAAATTGAATCAATTTCAGTAACTTTTTATTTTACTAATAGAAAATTGCACAATATTACCACGTGAAAATATTGATACGTAACAAAAACAGAGTTTTTCAGCGACAGCCATAATGTGTGTTCATTTTTTAGTTGGGATCTTTGAGTTTTAGTTCTACGTTGGTGGACAGAGTACAATGCAAATCATTATCGGGATCTTGATCGTTACAAGGCCTGAAACTACTTGTTCATAAAGTTAAGCTAGATTGTCAGAATAGGTAAGAAAGCCTTTTAAACTTCCTGAGACAGAATGAGCAATGGGCATGTCCTTGAGCTGGGCCCAAAATTCTTAGATGAGGCTTTCAAAAGTTTGTTTCAACACTTTTGCTACTGTCAGTACTGTGGTAACTCTTCATAATAACCTAGTTTGATGCAGTGTTTATTAATTTTAATATTTCATAATGTTTGAAACAATATTTTTAGACCACTCCGTGATCCTCATTTGAGTCGCTTAACGGGTTTGGGAACCACTGCCTTTAAAACTGAATCAAATATAGTGCAATATAATTTTTTTTCCAGAGAGCTCTTAAATTAACGTCCAAGATCAACTATAGAACATTTTGACAACCAAAAATACCCAATAATTCTTAACTGAATGGTCTTGTCAATCTAAACATGTCCTAGGATGTTAATTTATGAATATACTCGTACAAAAATCAATAGTGGTATATAAGTAATTTCATCAATTTATTTTAATTTATCGCAAGCTTCTATGCCGTAGGGTCAAAACAGTAACCATGATGTTAGCATATACTGTGTTTACGACAGCAAAGAATTGTGTGGCTAGTAGGGAAGATGTCGCTAACGTAAAAACAATAAATTTCCTTCTACGGTGATATTAACGCTTAGTGAATTGAATATATATATATATATTGAAAATATATATATATATATACACATACCCAACCTCTTACGGGGTAGGCAAGAAATTGTGCATATAGCTCAAACAACAACTCTGTACTTAATACATCTTCAATAACATTTTCCACACCTCACTATCCTTACATACACTCTTCGCTTCAACAAAATCCATTCACTGAGTCATACATGCTCTTGTATTCTTAAAACTCTTAATATTTCATTAGTCTACAACATTTAGCCATGCCTGACATGGCCAACCCACTCCTTTTGATCCACACACTCTACCTTTATACATATGTTTCGTACATTCCATCCACACTCATCCTCTCAACATGCCCAAACCAACGTAAGACGCTTATTTCACATTAACCTTTTGGTTACCCTTTCAAATCATACTCCTTCGGAACTTATCCATTATGACCCTGTTCGTAATAGTTTTTTCACATACATTTCTTAAATATCTAATTCCAACCGCATTCACTTTGCTCTTGTGTTTATCCTTACAAACCCACGCTTCACATCCATAATACAATATTACCGTTAACACAATTTTATGTTGCCATCTTTACCTCTTTCGATACTACTTCATTCATTACAATAGTCCCCATACATCCAATTACTCTCAAATATGTATTCATCCGTCTATTGATTTCACCATAAATCCTTCCATTTATACTACACATTCTTCCCAGCTACACAAAATCATTCACTTGTTTCTAACAGTTTTCCATTTATATTAAGCTGACAATCATTTCCTTATCCGTCCATATCAAAAACTTTCATCTTAGTTTCGAAGACATTCATACGAAGATCATTTCTGCATGTCGCCACATTCATACCATTTAATGCATGCTGCAAGTTAGTTTCACTCTCCGGAATTAATACATCCTCTGCATAATTATAGCAGACCTCTCACATCCTCATTGTCCATTTGTATTTTAACCGCGTCCTCATAAGTATCCCTCATACACTTATCAATGAACACATTAAACAACCATTAAGATATAACACAACCTTGTTTAGTACCCTGTTCAATGTAAAACTATTTTCTCAAAGCTACATCCACCCTAAAGCACGATTTACTTTAATCATGCACCAATATATCTACATTTAATAAGCATGCATTTACACCACACTCTCTCAGAACATTCCATAACATAATCCTATTGACACGGTTGTACTTTTCCTCCAGAGTATCGAATGTACAATAAACTTTAATTGATTGAACAATCTCTGAATAATAACAGCAGTACAACCAGTGTTCTTAGTTTTATTCTAATTACATTCGTTTTTCCTTAGAGAATCACAAGAGAATAGAACCCACGACTATTGACCTATCACATCAGTGAACTATCAAAAATTCGTCATGTGCTCAGGGCAATTCACCACTCAGACAGAGTCCGCGGGTGACGTGTGAGAACCTCTGTTACTTTTGCCATTATTTGAAACACAGACATCTGTATCTTGTGGCTTGCATCTATGCTGGCGGTTTAACATGTTAAAACTGTACTAAGTACAAATCCAATATTCTGCATTAAATTTAATACTTAAATGTTCACTAATGTATGGCCAAATTTACCCAAAATGGTGGTTTCAGTCAGATTTGTAAAATGTTTTATTTTATAACTACCACTAAAACATTACTAAACGTGTGGGTGATGTTTAGCTTTAGTCTAGTCTCTTATTTAATTATTTATTTGTACCCACAAAGTAAGTCAGTAAGTGAAACTGTCTTCTCTACAAATGAATATTAAAAATGTTCAACTATAGTGTATTGTTCAATAATGTTGCAAAGCTCGGGAATTTACAGTAATTAAGAAATAGATTGATTTATTCGCTGTCACTCTACAATTTTGTTAAAAATACTTGTTATATGTTATACATCATTTAACAACTTTTAATTCTAGGTAGCCCATAGACAGTTGCTATACGGGAAAATGCATCAAATCGTATCTGGTTTTTCGGTAACGGAATCAAATCACGGTGGGCTGTACAAGTGTGGGTTTTTTTAAAAAGGGATTTCATGCTCTCTCTTTCCAAAGAAATGCGGGTACGCCTAATATAAAACTAAATAATTTTATTTGCAAACTCATTATAATTAATATTCAGGAAGCCCGGCCAGATAAAGACAAGTGGGAAAAAATATATGTCTAAGATTTATATAGAAAGTTTTGTATTAAAGTGCATTTATTTGATGTATCACATATATATGCACTAAAAAACTTGATATTTAATAAATATTAAACTTTTAAATTCAAAATAAAACTTCTACCCATTGAGGTATTAAGTAATTTTGATACTTTGAGGAACAATGCTAGTTTCTTTTACAGCTAAAAATAAAACCAAAACTTTATTTGAATCCTAAAAACTAAAATGAAAAAAAATATTGAGTAAATTAACACTTAAACTTGATTAATAAGGTCTGATAATATAGTTTAGTGAATATACGCATTTAAAAATCAAAACTGTTTGGATTGTTTTTAGTTTTAAAATATTATATCTTTAAATTATCAATAAGATCTTATGGAAACATTATTTATTCATCTTTATTTGAATATATTTGTAATAATGATTATGTTATTAAAAACTGTACTATATCCAATACTGGCTCTATCACTGTTTTGTTCTTTATTTCATATTCTTTTTACAAACTTAATAAAATCAAATAAACCAACCAATAGTTTTGGTACGCATTCATTGTTTTTAGTTGTATGTTTATAGTGGGTTTTTTTTCAAATTTAGTTTATATGATATTTTAGTTTCTTTAGTGCAAATTATGTTTTTCCTTTTATTTTCATTTATAAAATTAAATTGGCGTTACTTCAAGAAATATCAAAACTACCTAAATACATTTATAAGTACCAGGGTCATCTAAGTTGGTAAATAAAGGTAACATTTGGACAATAAATTACACAAAATACAATCAAACAATTAGACTTGAACTTTATGAATAAATTAATTTAAAACTAATATTTTAATTGTCATAGATATATAGAGTTTCTCCTTTTGTATATTTATGTGGATTACATATCTTGTATATCTCAGTGGCTAGAGAATTGTCGTACTAATCCAAAGGTTATGGATCCGATTCCCCTCTCTAGGTATTATTTTCCTATTTAAATTATATTATATTTAGATGCAGCTATAACCGTAATTAACATGTATAATAGCTTGGCTATTTATTCAACATATATAAATGCTTTGTTATGTTTGTACGTCCCCACACCCCATTTACCTGAGTCTTACTTTAAAACTTAATATTGTCAGAATTTGTGTGGTTATTTGGAATGGTCCCTTAACCTGCCTAGCGATTTTATATTTTCTACCCCACTGAGAGTATTTGCTTCTTATAGTTTGAGAAGTTTTTTAACCCCACACAATTTTTTCTAGCTAACAGCTAGAATATTAATTTTTTATATCAATTTGGCTATTAGAAGCTGTACCTCTACCTGTCTGTCAAAATTTAAATTTCTACCTCATCAAAAAGATTTTTTTCAACTATAAGCACACAACCCCGAGCCCCCAACTATTTTTTTCCTGATGCCTCAATTTTAAATTTCCAGTTTTTAGATATTTCTGGTTAAATGTAGTGTCAGTCATTCATCGCGAATTAAATAAACTTTAACCATATTCAGGGTATTGACTGGCTAACCCAAAGAGAAGTACCACTGGGAGTACCTGGACGCAGATGAGAGGATAATATTAGTATGGACCTGAAAGAGATAGGGTGTAATGAGATGGACTGGGCATAACTAGCTCAAAATAGGGATTGGCCGTAGTTTTTTAAGTGCACCAATGAAATTTTGAGTTCCTAATGACAAATATAAAGTGCGTAACGTGAGTGTAATGAGACAAATAATAAAGAAGCCTATAATTTCTTATAATTTACTATATATCAAGATGAATGCTCAGTGACTGTAGTAATAAAATAAGGTGAATAAATTCAACATTTGAATTTTGAAATGATGCAAAGTTGATATACCTTTTTATCTGGCAAGTTGTCATAACATTATTTCACTGGAGAGGAAACTAGTCAAATGAAGGTCAATTTATATTGAATAATTATACTACTAGTTATTATTTACTACAGAATGATATTTTTTTATATTAGCGTAATTTTTAAATTTATATGAAATATACACATTCAAAAGAGTAGAAAAACTTATTATGAAACTTTAAATTTTATGAAACCAAAGATCTGTTAATCTTTTTGAGATTAATGTTATTAAAGCGTTTGTCAGAATGTATTATTTGATTTTTGTTAGCATGACAGGTAAAATACCAGGACCTGATGAATCTTTAAAAATAAATTCATAAATAGGCAAATGCCCGATAGTAAGCCTTCAGATATAATTCACTGACCAGAAATAAAATAAAACCATATAAAACTTGCCAATCTGGCACAATGTGTTTACTTTTTTAATATTATTAGGAATATAGAAATATATAAGAACTACCTTTTTAGTAGTTACAATTTGTTTAAATATTCCAATTATTTTAGTCTTTAATAGCCATTCTTTTATCTGAAATATGTTTCAACTTTCAGTACTAGTTTTTTAAATACTCCACGTGCTATAACTGTCTGGAATATCTGAATTTTAATTATAATTGACTATGGCGTGTAAGGTAATACATATATAGAATGGGGCCACACTTTATTGGAAGGAGAGTGAAAAATTGTTGAGTTAAAATCTCCCTTTATATATTAGCTTGTGATTCAAAGCCCAATCTTCCCTCCCCCAGAAAACTAGACTGGCTTAGCATTTATATGTCTATATTTTAAATTTAAGAATATTTTTTCATTTTTGTGTAATTTTAAATTTTATTTTCAATATTCATTTCTACGTCAAAATTTTGTTGTAAGTCTTGCATTTTACTTTTGACAATACAAGCTATTATAACAATCGAACTGTTTTGTTTTCATGGGAAGATAGGACTGCTCACGCCGCACGAGGGAAAATAACACTTAAAACATATGGGACAGTTGCACAGATATAATATTAACTCTTCAATCATCAGATTGCTACTAAGCTGATCATAGATCACGAAAAGTTTTTAGGCTGCAACAAAATTAATTAGGTGCTAGAATCTTCGATCAACTAGCCATACATATGATTAAATAGTAAATTAAATCAAATATAACAAAACCGTTAAAGGGATCTATTTTTAAAATCTGATTTTGACATTACCTAAACCTATGAATAAATCTTCTTTAACCGGTTTATAGCTATATTAGTAATTATATAAATATTCAGATTATTTTAAAATCAAAATGACTGAAAAATATCTATATTATTAAATTAAGTGTTTTTTTGTCTGTATGTCATGAGCACTGCACGATATCTACCGCAATCAATCTTAAAATTAGTAGCCCATGTGTACAAATATTTGCACATCGAAGATGGAATTTTTAATTTTCGATTATATTATTTTAAATTTAATAAAAACCGGATTTGAAAAAAATTGAGATAATTTTTTTCTGTTTGTTTGAAGCAAAGAAAAGCATAACTAGGTACTTCTGCTAGTAGACAATATGAACTCACTTTAAAGTTTGTCACAAATTTTATTTATTATTGATTAAAGAAAATCTTATTTCTTTTCTGTATTTGCTTAGGATCTCAACTATTCTTTATAACTCCATTGCATAGTTGAAAATCTTCATCTGTAAATTCCATAATTTACACTACTATCCTCAAAAATAAATTATACTCAAAACTAAAATATACAAACCAACAATTTACTTTTATTAATCATAATAACTTGGATCTAATGGCCAAATGATAGTTGAAAAATCTAGTTCATTTATTAAATCTTATTGGCTATGTTTCCCATCAAAATAAAGAATGGAATATCAAACAACTTTTGAATAAAATGGTCTGGGTGGATTGACCAGAGATTTAATCAACAATCACCTCCTAATTGTTAATGGAACAACTGAAAATGAGGTTTGAGATACTTATTGGAAATCAACTTACATCCGATTTTGATCAAGCTACAGATTAATTACTGGCAACCAATCCATAGACTCTAAAATATATTTTCCAGTAGTTAAAACTGATGTACTTTATTTTGAGGTATGAAAAAAGTTTCCATCCACTTTATTGAAAAAGTCCGTTATCAATAAGGTGTTTCACTATAATAGTCCTTGATATTTTTGCCAGTGAAATCTGAAATGTCCGTTATAAAGAAAAATCCGCTTTTGAGAGGAGTTTATAAATAGAGGTTTCACCGAATAGCTATTTAAAAACAAATATTGCTCACTTGGTTAAGAGACTAGGCTAAGCTGAGCAAGTTAATTAACTACTGAGGTAGAATGCTTCCTAACGCGAGAGTAGGCTATTCCTAGATGGCGGACGCCTCGGGCCCAAGTCTAACACGCGCCTAGCGGCCTGTCGACGCTTCCTACAGACGGGTAGAAGCGTCCAACGTGGGAATCGCACCGGTGCTGCTGGAACGTCAGAAAGATGTGTCAGTGTCGCTGATTAATTACTGAGACTTAGTATTAGTCCCCACCCACCTCAGTGGACACAAGTACCGTGGCTTCAGTCTTGTCTATTCTGGTTTGTTTGTGAGTAGGAGTTCGGAGCTCGAATTTTAAAAGGGTGTATTTGGAGTAGTTTTCCCTAAGTAGTTTACCCCTCTTCGTCCACGCAATTTTGAAAGAATTTTCCCTAAATTATACATTATAATTCTATACCCCAACAGTGGGACGTGGAGATAATATGTTAAACAATGTATATTGTATATTATATTATATTATTGTTGGGTTTATTTGATAGCGCTTATGTTCAAAGTCAAAATGTGCTTCACGATCTGACTTATGATGTAAGGATTCAAGGAATCGCGACTTCACTAGAGGTGAGGAAGGTTGGAAGGATAGATAAAAAAACATATTTAAAACCAGCTTCCAATACGCCTTGTCGATATTCGAACATCAATATAACCCTCACCAGAAACCCAATCTATTGCGAGCTTGAGAGTCCATCTCACACCCTTTATAACACCTAACATAATAATGTGACAAGTGTCACATCTTGGTGTGGTTATCAATATTCCGGTTAATCAGTAGTGATATGAGATCTTAAAACCTTATAATGTTTAAATCTTAGATTTTTAAAATTTAATTTGATTAAAAATCTATTTGTATCACTATGTATAGCTGAACTATACAGTACAGTAGAACAATATTATTATGTTTAAGGAATGGTGGTGAAATAAAGTATTCATTTTTGATATCATAAATATTACCATTATTAAATATATTCTTGGGTTTCTTTATTTTCTCGTTATCTTAAAGGTAGAGAATTTCTTGTGATCGTTAAAAAAATGGAACTTGGGATTTTGATGAATCTCGACGTTTCATGACCCACCCAAATCCGAAAAGTTTTTTTTTTAAATTTTAGTCTGTCTGTACCTCGGACTATAGCCTAAACTTTTTTACCGATTGGGCTGAAACTTGGTATCTAGGGTTTTCATAGGGTTTCCCCGAAGGGTTTTTGGAATTGAATATCCAATCCTAAAATTAAGGGTGGTTTCCTTCTATGCAAAAAGAAAAAAAAATCGATTTTCTCAAAATCGGCTCTAACTATTTTGATTGAATTTCATTTCTAGGCATTGATCAATATTATAAACAAAATTACTACTCTCATTTTCTCGGCAAAGTGAATTTAAAGGTTCCAGTATGATGCGTAAATTCTCATGTTTTATCAGATTACCGAAACTATTTGAGATACGAAATTACTTATCATTGAAAATATGTAGGTCTATTTATAATACAAATATTTTATTCGAAACAAATTTTTATAAAACCAATTATTTTCAAGATAAACGCAAATATATGTATTTTTTAACTTTTTGAACACTAAAGGTCAAGTATTTCGACCGTAAAAAAGAAATATAGCTCTACTTGTTGATAGACGTCAACGTTTCATGCTTCCCCACGAACACTAAAAAGTGTTTTTTGCAATGCCGTCTAATTGTATGTCTGTTTAAACTAAAATTAAGAGTTGTTTGGTAAAGGGCGAAAAGAAAAAATATACATTTTCTCAAAAACTGTTCTAACGATTTTGATTAAAATTCATATCTAGGCATTGATTAAGATTATACATAAAATGGCTATTTCCATTTTTCAATGAAAAAACTTTAAGCGTACTTTACAGAAGTGGAAATTTCCGTATCTGTGCAACTATTTTAGATACTAAATAACTTATTTCAAAATTGTAGTTCTATAAAATATAAAAAACTTTTTTTAAATATCTTACTAATATTATAAATGCGAAAGTTTGTGTGTTTGGATTTTTGCTACTCAATCACGCCAAAACTGCTGAACGGATTCGAATAAAACTTGTTACGTAGGTAGAGTATGTCCTGGAATAACATATAGGACTATTCCTAAACCTTTGATTTAACATTAATTTTACAATACTAATGTTTAAAGTTTTTGTATATAAGAAATATGAGATATATTGTTATTCTGATTTTACGAGTAAATATGAATGTGATTATAATTAAAAAGTTAAATTTAAAGATAGCATAATACGGAAATATTATTTACAGCTAGAGCTGAGATAAACGCATGTATATTTGAAAAAATAAAGTTTGATTTATTACAAAAACAATTTAGTTAAAAATTAAAAGATTTGATCAAATATTGCGGGCGAAGCCGCGACGAGTAAAAGCTAGTATTTTTATAAAACCAATAGTTTCTTAGATATTCGCAAATATATATATTTTTTAATTTTTCCAACACTTTAAGGTAAAGTATTACAGCTGTCAAAAAAATCTAATTCGAGATGTTGATGGATGTCAACATTTCATGACCCCCCCGAACCCTAAAAAGTTATTTTTGTAACGCCATTTGTCTGTATGTTTGTCTAACCCCAAAATTAAGAGCAATTTACTAAAGCGTAAAATATAAAATTCTCATTATCTCAAAATCAGCTAAAACCATTTTGATTAAAATTTGTATCTAGGCATTGATTAAGATTATAAACAAAATTACTTTATTCATTTTCACACGAAAATGAATTTTAGGGTTCCTTACAGAAGCAAAAATACCTATATTTCCACAACTAATTGATAAAATAAATAACTTATCACTCTAAAATGTTAGTATCATTAAAAATAAAAAACATTTATTTGTAATATTTTTTATAATACCAATAGTTTCTGAGATATTGGCAAATATACTCGTATTTTTTTAAAAAAATTGAACTTTAGTTGTGAAGAGATACTATTTCGGCTTAGACGCAATAATTCTCTAATGCCATAAAGTAAACAAATAAGTAAGTCTTTCAAGAATTTGGTGTAATTCCTTCAACCTCTTAGGAGAAATGTTTGTACAGCAAAGGAGCTGATCCAGGATTTTCTTGAGGGGGGTTTGCTCCTGTCAGGATAGGGTTTAGGTTGAGGGGGACTCAAAAAATCTTGAGCAAAAAAAACTTCAAAATTTTAGAGTAAATCTTTAAGTAAGTTCTCAGTGTAACGCTAAACTTGAGAATAATCCTCTAATGAAGGGTATAATTTGAAATTTGTGATTATTATTTATATTTACTAAAAGCAAATAATAAGAACATCAAAAATAGTGATTATTAAGAGGAAAATAAGTTTAAACATTATAAAAATGATTATATAAATAGTTTTTTTTATTCAATCAGCCAGACAAAATAGATGGAATTATTCAGATTTAGAACAATCGAACTTTAGCTCCATTCTATAGTATAGATAGTTATTTCTAATTCTAACTCGAAATTTTACTACTAAGCCATACTAGTACGTTTTGTGTGTGCTGTTCTTGTAAGATTTTGTTTAAAGCACGTTTTTGAAAAATAAATTATTTTAAAGATATTTATTTAATATAAATCATTGAAATAGCAATAATAAAAATGATAAAATAAATATAAACGTACACAATGTTTGTGCAACAAGGTGATAGGCAAGCAACTTAAATTTGGGTAATTTCATTAATGCCTATTTTCCCCATTTTAATACTTAACGTGATTGTCTTTAATATTTATAATAGTTACCGTATGTTAATCACTTAATAATATTACCAATAGCAATTTTAAAAAATGAAATCTGATTAGTGAAATAGTATTATATGACAATAAAACTAGTAGTGACTTAAACATTGATTTAATTCGTTTAATTTCATAAAGGGGGCGCCCCCCACTCCCCTCTCCTGGATCAAACCCTGGTACAGCAAAGCTTTATAGCTCTCATTTTAGAATCAATAGTTAATAATTACTAATTACTTATTTTATTGGTCAAAATTTATAAAAGAAAAATTTATTTGCAATGCAATAACCATAAGATGTGCATCCCCTAATAAAATACCGATAATTTTAACTGGAAGTCAAAATTTTAATATAAAGTGTTGAGCCTTGGGTACCCGATAGTTATATTTTTTATTGGTCCAAATATATAAATGAAGACGTTAATTCTTTAAAAATAAAATTATAAAATTTAAAACAATGAGTCAAATGTTTTACGTATGTATAGCGCGATTTGTTCTCGGGTTCGCTAGTGTATATTACATTACGAATTTTGAGTAAATATCTCCATTTTTAAACGATAGAGTGAGAAAGTCCGTGTGGAGTTTCGTACCATTTATTATAAATTGAAAGGTTTGGCAGGGAAAAATTAATATTTTGCTTAGAAGTAAGCTTACTCCAAACCAGTATGCATTTACCTTATTTTATTTATTCATATAATAAACTCTAAGGTATGTACAATCTAATTTTTGTAAAGTTACTATTTTTTCAGAGTATTATAAACAATAATAAGAACATATAATCCATCTTTAGAGATTTTTTCTGTCCGTTTGTTTGTCGCCAGTAAACTCATAAAGTACTCATGGGATTGAGACAGAACTTATTCTCTTGTGTGACTCATTTTTCTGGGAACAAAAAATTTTTTGGTTGGACTGGTTGGCGCGGGCACAAAGTATGACACATCATCCGAGCAGTGACTGAGGTAGGAGGAGTTCGTGTTTCTTCATGCTAGTATGAAGCCCTCGGTGAGTGGAAAAAGGATAACATTCCATAAATATGGTAAATCTAACTGAGATAGCCATTTTGTAGTTTTTTATATAAGCTATTTAATGAATGAGAAAAGTGAATATTTTGGTCTCGTATCATGCTTAAAATCGGCCTTGAAGTTTCGTTGAGTGGAAAAAGGATAAGATTCCTGGAATGTTAACCTTTTTTCTACTCAACAGTGAGCTTGTACAACTGATATTAATAACATTGGACCATTCATTTTCACAATCGTTGCACGTGTGATGCTATAGAAAGACGCGTTCAATTCTGAACTAAATTAATTAAATGTGAAATACTGAAAACAAGTCCTTTATTTGTTTTTGCAACACAAAAAAGTAAAATGAAAGTAAAACAATAAATAAATAATGTTTCCAACACCGTATAAATCGTACGTTTTGTTATTGTAAAGAAAATACTATTTCGAGGAAAAACCGCCGCCATACAAAATAATGAAGTAGAGTTTTTTTTATCAAATAGTAAAGTTTATGAACACATGAGAGCAGAACACTAGAGACCGTCACTGACCGCACCTGTGGGTTTCCATATTGCCAAACAATACTTTGTCAGTCGTATTGAGTAGCTGCTGCCAATTTTTTAAATTTAGTATATCGAGCTAAAACTGTATTATCTTTAATTTTTGACTCACTATTAAAGATTTGTTGTCAAAAACTGATTTTAGTTGATATTTACCTGCTGTCAAAGTATTGAGTTGTAAAAGGATAACATCCCAACAAATTTAATTACTAATAATTAATAAACTAATGAGAATTTCGCTTTGATATTTTAGCATTAAATACTTATTGACTAGGACTAAAATGGCCTAATGGTAACCTTTTCGGTAAAACGTATATTTTTATCACGAAACTGTTTTTTACATTTTACAGATAACTAGGTAAACTGGAATGATATCTTTTTTCCACTCAACAATTCTAGGTTTCACTATTGTCTAGTATTTGAAGTTGTTGGAAGTGTCGCATTTGCTTCTTAAATTTAGCTTCTTTTTTCTAGCTATTTGATGGTTCTCCATACAGACTAGGTTTATTTAGTTTTGTTTCTTAAATGGTAGATTTAAACTATTTAATTTGATGTTCATTGAAAATATGCCACCACGTAAGAGAGCCACTGTTATTGTGCTTGCATTTTCATCTAAATTTTGGATTTTTTTTCAGTTATTTTATGGTTTTGCGTTTAAACTCGGTTTATTTAAAAAAACATTGACATCATATTATAAAAAGGTTTGTTTGTGTGTGTATATGTTCACGATAAAACTAAAACCACTGAACTGATTTAGACAACATTTTCACTCCCTTGTCTTTTACAATATACTCTCATTACGGACATAAAACTATAATTAGACCTGTTAAAACCAAATAAAAATAATGTTTTTTTTAAAAAGATTCTACACCAAACCACTTGACTAGCTGTGTATTTCCTATTTAATGTAGAAATCATTAGTTTTCTGTTTAACTTGATTGTCAAATCAACTGCAACGCCAAAGAGTAAAACACATTAATTCATGTAAATTAATTTCAAGCTTAAATACAGCCTAGTTCAACACGAGAGTGACGTCATAGACCATGCGGCCACTGAAGCAGGTAATTTTGACTTTCATTGCAACCATATCTCTACGTAAGAGAGCCACTGTTAGTGGTCTTGCATTTGCGGGTTTAATTTAGTTTCTGTTTCAGTTATTTTATGGCTTTGCGTATAAATTAATATTTGCGTAAAATATTTGGAATGATGGGTTTTTGTTTATGGATTTTATTTTAATCCCTATTTCTAATAATAATTAAAAGGTAAACAACTATACATTTAGTTAAATTTCAAGGATTGTGACGATTTTATGAATTTAGCTCGATAGATAAATAGGTGTTAGATTCGTTTAAAGTATGTATGCCTGCCTATAGATATTAAGGTGAAATTGCCATAGCTTAATAACAATATGAGCCTTTTACTAGCTGGATTTACGAAATGGAATTTAAATTATCCTTACTATAGATAGCTAATTTTTTAAATAATCAATGTATGTGTTTAGATTGTATTGTAACATAATGTGATCACATAAATATAACAAAATTATATTTATTCAATTACAATGAAATAATGTGTGATTTGTATCATATAGGGCCTATTCAGTTTTGCTATTCAATCAAATAAGTAGACTTATACATTAAAAAATATTAATTTGGTGTGACACAACTATACATACTTTCTCTAACACACTGTTTTAATTTAGTATAACATTTTAGAATATCTGGTGTTACTAAACTAACAAAAAATTAATTATCTCTGAAAAACCTGTATACAATATTATTTATCGTATACATTATTCCACTGATAAGAATTTTGAACAAAATATTTACAGACATTTTCAAACAATCTTAAATTTTCAAAAATTAATGTTCTAACAACTAATCTTAAGAGGACTTTTCTCCAAAAAACAAGTACACCTTGCTATTTATCATGTAGTTCAGTTCCAAGATATTCATTTTGAACAACAACAAAATCAAATTATTTTAATTTTCTCAAAACTAAATATAAGTACGTTAACCTTAATTTTTAGAGCTACAATTAAAATCACTATTAATCCTTGAAATGTATCCATATAACAATCTGAATATCCAATTTAGCTAAATCAACCAAAACTTTTGAGTTAGAGCCCTAGCTACATACAAACTTAAATTCAAAACTTACATTTCTTGATAAAATACCAAGACTCATCATAATATTACCGTAAAAAAGTTCACAGTTATAATACTTTCTCTATTTGAGAAAATAAATATATAGATAGTTTTATTTTTTTAAGTGAAATTCTTAAAATAAAACATGAATATAAACGATTGCTAAATTGATGCTGTTCAAGTTTATTCTAGAGGTTGGCGCTCTGTTTCGTAATAGCTTTCCTCTGATTTTCCAACCAAGCTTTCATAATCAATAAAACAAGTAAAGCTTATCGAGGTAAGTTTGCAAAAAGGTTCTTATTTAGGCAATCTCATCTTTACATAGTTTTTCCGAGTAATGCGGAAGCTTCGAATCCCTGCCGAGGGCATTGTGGTGTGTTTTTTTTTCTAAATAACTCTCCACGATCCTTGTCTGGGATATTTAATTATGGTAATGTATTAAGCATGAGGAAGATAGAATTTAAAGGACATTTATAGGCATTTTTGTCAAGGAATAGAGAGTTAATCTCAGTAAACCCAGCCAGGATATGAACCTCAACCTTACCGTCACCGGCAAACCAGACTAGTCCACGTATCTACTTGTGTGTATATTTATTTATACATTTAAAATCAAATTATTTAACGTTTTAATCTAAGGCATAGAGATGTGAGTGAGGCTAGTATTCTCTTGGAGTAAGTGCATCAGAAATGTCATGGGTAGATAAAGTGAAAAAAAGTATTTAAAAATTGTGCAATTCACCCTTCAGTCCACCTGTAACTGTGCCTCAACAACCTCATCATTATCAATCTCGTTTATGTTGAGCAAGGTGCCATAGACTTTAGGAACATAGGTTGAAAAAATATTGAACTGGAACATCATATACATGATTATTTAAAAAAATAGTGTTATTACTCTTTGGATTAAAAATCTCACAATATAATTTTTATTGTTTTAAAACCGTTAACAATAAATTAGATCATTTAAAGGACGTTACACGTGAAATATCTTAGTTCTGAGATCAAATTAAATTGTTAGAAACATAGATCTGGACTTCCTTAAATCAATAACGACATTTTTTAATATGGTCTCAACAAAACATTCCAAGTTAATTGAGGATTGTTTCAGTAGCTATGAAGCTTCATAGTTATCATTCTCATTAGAGATACAGCAGTGTGGGAGATATTTCCTTTCAAATAGGTGGCGCACTTAAAATTACTCAATTTCTCAATTTAAATTTGGATAATTTTAATATTAATGACTTTCGGAATTCATAATAACTACCAGTTGACCAAATTTTTTTCAAAAATGCCAGAACATGGTTACGTCCTCTTTGATATTAAGTTTGTTTTTGAACAAAACCTTCGATAGTTAAAATATAGCAAATACTCCTGCTATAATCTTATAAAATAGTGTACTATGGTATTTATTGCGATTGTCATTAGCAATATCTTGTTTAGATAGTTTGGTTTACATGGTCAAAAATCAGTTCGTCTGTGAACCAAACCTTTAATAGTTGAAACATAGCAACTACTTGAGTCAAGGATATTACATAGTGTATTACTACTGTTCAGGCTGTGAATGTAATTATAAATATATTGTTTAATATTCAAGTTTATTTTGCCATAGTAAATTTAAGTTGGTTTTTGAACAACGCCCTTGCTGCTTAAAACTTAGATTTCTCAGATCTGTTTTATTTTATAGTCTACATTAGAATGCATTATAAAATTCCCAAGTAAGATCTTGATTAGATAGTCGTGTTTATTGTGTTGAGACTAAGATTATTTTTGAGCAAGAGCCTTACTAGCTAAAGCCTACTGAATACTCAAGTGTGTGGTATACTTAGTGTACTATGGAGTTTCTTGTGAATGAACTTATAAAATTCTTGTATATATGGTCTAGTTTACTTTGCTAGGATTAAGTTTGTTTGTGAATAAACCCTTGATAGTTGAAACTTAGTAAATACTCGAATCTGGAGTATCATTTAGTGAGTGTACTATGGTATGTCTTCTGAATGATATTAGCAATATTTTGACTTAGTGTGGGTTTATTAGTGTTAACAATTTAGTTCAATATTTTTTTATTAATTAATATTTTGAAATATACATATTATATTTTTGTGTAAATATATTTTGTATTGAATATATAACAATTGGTTTCACTTATTTAGACATGAATTATTAAAATTAGCTAGTGATTATTTTATTAATGATATATGGAGACAATTAACTTGTGTATGTAATCAAATAGTTTTCTATAGATATAATAACATAGATTATCTTATCTTCGTTTTCATAAAGTAATTGATATTTATATTATTATTATTTTAAATTTCAAAAAAATCCAAAACTATGGTACTTTAACACTATCACTAAAAATTATATAGTTATCAAAATTAGCAGACAGCCTTGTCACTGCACCAGACTGCCAATGTGACGCCAAGATTGACATGCAAGAGACGCCATCATCCATGTTTCAGGTACTGACAGGTCACACTCTGTAGCGCCATTACCACGTTTATCATTCCAATTTATCTAACGACATGAGACAATTTAGAGAATAGTTTACAAGGATTATAGCAACTGCACACATATAGGTCTGAAACTAGAATATTTGAAATATTTTCTTTTCCCAAACAAAATATTAAACACTTGACCAAATTAAAGCGAATTTGTTGAAAACCACCTTATTTGAGCCTATTCAGTTTTATTTTCTTTAACTGCTTGGTTTAAAATAAAAAGAGTCCTGTATCGGGGAGCACGCAGTTTGAACATCAATCTCATCTGTTAAGTTTTATAGGTCGGGTGGAAATATCGGTGTTTGAATCCTGTCTGGGTGTACTTCAAGGCTTGGTTCCATAAATGGTTTGTCATTATCTCTCCACGCAATTGCCAGGTTCTCTTCCTCCAAATTATATTATTTTATATTATATCATATTATATTATATTATATTATATTATATTATATTATATTATATTATATTATATTATATTATATTATATTATATTATATTATATTATATTATATTATATTATATTATATTATATTATATTATATTATATTATATTATATTATATTAGCTCCCTCCCTATTCGTTTAAATAGGATAGGGCAGTAAGCAGTGGTGCACAAAAATTTTGCTGAGTGATTTTACTTGATTAGTAAGAGGTGATAGGCCCAGTATTAATAATTATTTTCAAATTCATAGCTTTTAAGAGTGGTCTAAAATCTTATTTACCATTTAGCTAATAAAGGTGCTTATTAAAATCCTGTTTAACTGAATATGAATGTTGTAAATATAATACATTATATAGGCTTTAAAAATATAATTATTTTTAGGCTCAGAATATATCTATTTCCAATTTTTTTAAATTAGTCATCAGTAAACTAATAATATATTAATTTTTAGCCAAAATCAAGAATATACTGGATTTGGTCGTCAAACACCTCCAAGATACCCATTTGTAGCCAAATCGTTGGAGCCATTTTAAAAATATTTCAAGTTTTTGAAAAACCAGTCATCAGTAAACTACACATAAATTAAATTTCATCCCAAAACAACTATACACTTTTATTTGTTATGTCAAACACTCCCAAGATAGGGCCTACCTATTTGGAACCAAATCGTTAAAGCCAATTTTAAAATATTTCAGGTTTTGGAAAAATCAGCCATCAGTTAACAACCTTTCAAGGAACTTTTTCCGAAAAAACCATTACACAATGATATTTGTCATGTCAAACAAATCCTAGATATTTATTTTAAATTAAATCGGTAGTACACTTTTGAAAAATTAGGAATACCAAAAATTACTCATAAGTAAACTACCCTTAATTGAAGGACTAGGATTAAAAAAACACAATTTTGTAGTGTAGCCCTATTAAATATAAATATTGAGTTTGAACAAAATTCATCAATATATTTTGGACACGTGGCCAGGGATGAGCTGACCGACAAAGAGACAAACACGGGGATGGGCAGCATTAAAAAAAACACTTTTTGGGCTCGTGTTTACATAAAGCGTAAGAATTTGTCAAAATCTCAGGATTTATTTTTTTCACATTTCTAACACTTTCTTTAGATCTAAGAAGTAAAAAATACCAAAGACAAAAATGTAAGAATGCTAACAGGGGATATTTTACCTGGAGGCTTTGATTCAATAAACAACAACATTAATATTTTAATATCACTATCAAATAAACAATTTAATAAAACCTAGATAACACGCAAAACAATAAAAAAAATATTTAAATACTAAAATTTAAGAAGCAAATGCAAGAAGACTAAACGTGCTTTCTTACGTGGCGGCACCTTTGCAATAAACTATCAAAGATAAATACATTATTTATTACTATATTTAATTCACTATATTTCACTATGAATGGTTGTATATGACTATAAATTGTGTTGTACTAGAATATCCTAAAACACTCTTTGCCAAGGAGCTGTATAATTGGTTTGTTAATATTTACAAATCCATCGTTGCCAAGGAATCTTACAATGGGTTTGTTGATCTTTACAAATCTACCGTTCCTAAGGAGACTTACATTAAATGTTAATAAGTTTGAATTATTGTTACAAATTTAAAACTCAAATGTAATCACACTAACATTTTTTTACACCGTTTTGCTCGATGATGATATTGTGTGGTGGAATATTGTTTATTCTATATTCTTAAATATAAGGAGTACAACAGAAATATACTTCAGTGGTCTAGGGCACTACTATAACGATAGAGTAGATTGCCTATGACGGGGAGATCTTGGTGGTTCTATCTCGGTTTGATGCACTTAGAGTATTTTTTTTCTTAAAATGGTTTTCCACTCACTCTACATGAAGATGCTAGTATAATTCCTCTAAATTCAACCTTCCACATCCTTAATCCATTAGTGTAACTAGTACGTAGGTAGATAACCCGAATGGGTAGTAAAATATGGAGCCCAAGATAAAGATACATCTCAATCCGACGAGTATTTTTTGAGTTTATTGTCAACAAACAAAGAGACAGAAAATAAAATGTACACGCAGGCTTACAGTTTTATTATATGTATAGATGTATATTATATAATATGTATGACCTGCATTATTGACCAATAGTTTTGGGGGCATATAGTTCAAGAGAAATTGTATCTGAGGGTAAGTGAACAATTAGCATCGTTGTTCGCGTGCCCATCGATTCGAGTCTAAAAATACCTAAAATATTCCTTTCCTTCTACAGCTCCTTTGAAGAGATGATGATGATGATAATAATAATAATAACAATAATAATAATAATAATAATAATAATAATATTCTAACGCTCCATTTCATGGATACGAAATATTGCCTTGAGAAGTATAATCTACAAACTTGCCCTTCCACTTCCCACTTCCCCCTTCCCACTTCTCGATACCCTGGAGAATTTAAATTTGATATCGACGCCATGGATTATAAAACTGAGAAAAATACTAAATTATAAAAATTCAAAATGAGGGATCGAAAATAGAGGATAAAATGCACAAATTGACACCTAGAGAGATGTAGTTTGGTGTGGATGTTATGGAACATGCCATCTTTATCAGAAACATACAAAAAAGGGAAAATCCAAGATGTCTGATCCAAAATGGTGGAAGAAACGTACAAGTTGAGTCTTTAAGAGCATAAATTTGTTATGGATGCTATGGAGTATTCAATATTTATGAGAAAAATACAAGACTTGACTTATTAATTAACATAAATCTAGATCAAACACACACCTGTTAATTCATAAATGTAAAACACGCATCACTTGACACGTGGTCTAAATATATTGAAAATGTACTCTAGTCTACTGGTGAAATGGAGGTCTGGGTTCTAGTCCCAGCTGGTTGGATTGATGGTCAGTATTCATAAATGGTTTCCCCCTATCCCTCCTCTCCACATAAGTATGTGTACATTTTCTATAAACTCTACTTCCTTCCCTATATATATCCCATTAGGGTAAATTATATAATTAAATGCATACAACTGGAGGAGGTAGTAATAAGTGATGGATGGAAATATTTTTTTGTTAAAATGGGAAAATTCCATCTTCACAAATTAGAAATGGTTCTATCAAACCCGGGACTTATCTAAACCCGTCTTACCTTGCTCTGATTTAGACGCATGATAATTTCTAGTCTCAGCCTGGACTGTATTTAGGTCAGAGGTCTTCACTCGAGTCTTCACGCTCTCTACCACAGTGAATGCTTCTCCATCACTCCTCGCCCCCAACTGTAAAATAATATGAACCAGTGGTCAAAACTCTGCTTGGATCAGAACACTACTGTAGTTATTTAATTCATAATTAAGGGTGGCTTAATGTGCTAATGAAATATTTTGAATAATTACTTTAATTATTTGTTATATGAAAATAATATGGGGATACGTCAATTTCATGGGGCCTGCCAGTGGTATAAGGTTCGGGGTTTTGATCCTGGCCGGTTCAAAGGGGTTGTTTTTAATGGTTTCCCACTCTTTCCATGAAAATAAGGTACACTTACTCATCCCTTAACCATTATTTTAGTTAAATGTTTATAGTCAGAATAGATAGTAGGTCACAAGAGATTTTTTTTTTACCTTACTTCAACGACCACGTGACCAGAGATTTGTATTGCTTTGACGGTAATAGGTTCAATGTCAAGAGCGTACTGTTTAAAACAGCCCCTAATCATTTATTGTATTTCATGCTTTTTTTCACCAAAGAGAAGTTTAATTTCAAATTCAAAGAGAAATTTCAACTTTGTCCCGAAGGAGGAATGTCATTCTGTAATATAAAGAGAGACCGCTAGTTTCACATTGGTAGCGCGGGTCACTTGCAGATAGAGATTTATAAAATTAGTAAACGAACTATGCATAAATTGTTTGAAATAATATTAATTATTAGTAGAACGCTATAGATGACTATATTTAAAGAAAATGATATGGTAGCAACTATTGAAGGTGTTTTATCCTTTAAATAATATTTATTGGCCTTATTTCAAAAAGAGTACTATTCTACACAAATGTGAAACTCCAGATTTTAAAATCAGATTTATAAAATTAATCTCTTTTTATTAAACACAAGATTAAGGAGTCCTAAATTTAAAGTAAATTAACTAATACCAATTTGTAGACGTGGTTTATGGCCTAATGATAATGGTTAAATTCCTTTCATGGCCAGAATTGGTATCTTTATATAAAACCTTTGGGCTTTTATTTAGGTTTTAACAATAATAATAATAATAAACAGTTGGAGGTGTGTCTTTTGTGAGTGTTATGTAACTAATTTAATGTGTGAGGGTTGTTGTGATATAACTAATCAGTTGATTCAGATTTTGAATGCAAACTGCCCCGTTACTTTCAAGGATGGCATCAAAGGAAACAGTTTATCTTTCTGTCAATGCATTGTTCACATACAGGATTTTTTTTATTCTAAAAAATAAACATCATTTTTATTAACTTGCTGTATCCAACCAATTTTGTCCAAAGTATTTTAATTTGAAAAACTTCCAAATATGCTCTCTTAAATATATTTCTTGAAATTGAAGATGACGATTAAAATACCAAATTAAAGCAAATTTAATATTAATTTAATAAATATATTCATAGTTTACATAGAGATTATAAGAGGTAAGTTTTAAGCTCTATACATAAATTTGATTTAGAGCTAATTTGAAAATAACATTTTAAATCTTACTTGTAAAATTTCCCTTTTCTTAATCCAAATTTTTAATTTACTTACTAGTCACGAATCTAAAATACAAACCTCAATCTTAAAAATCATGATCATCTAGATGTTCACATTAATTCCTAAGTTGCCAATAAAATTAAAAATAGTTAATTGATGACCAAATTTGGATTTATAATTCTAGAATGTTTAAGTGATGTATTATTAAAGATCTAAAGGGCCTATTCTTAATATAAATAAATCCATTCATTCTATGTGAAATCAAGTATGTAATCATCAATCAATCAATACATTAAACTAATTTTAGTTTTGACCATCTCAACGGAATATTAAATATTTGTTTTAATTTTATAAAAATGTACAAAGTTAATTAAAGAATTAGTTATAGTTTTAATAATTACACTCCACAAAATGCTAAGCGTTTAAATTTCTTGAAATTTGGTAAATAGACTATTGTGGTTTTATTTACTACTTGGTCGAAAACATTTTTAATAATGAATATCTTTAGAGCACTTGTAAAATTCTAGGTACACTTTTTTCCCATGGTTTTTAAGATATACATATTATTTTCCCAAACTGTTTATTTTGCACTGCCCACAAAGATTTGTTTTAACATATTTTAATTGCACCAAATCTGTTCACTATTGTATATAATATCACAAGTTCATAGATTGCGCACTTTACTTTACTATGAAGCACATATCACACCACACATACGTGAAGTAAACTAAAACTTTGGGACATGGGAAAGGAAAACAATTTTTTTTTAAAGCTAAACATACAAAATATTGGGGTGGAAAAAACATGCAAGAAAACCAGTTTTAAAACACCCTATATTTTTGCATGAATAAAAGAGGTTAGATATTGAAAAGGGGTTGAGAGTTTAGAAATAAGAAGTAAGTCAAAAATAAAAGACGTATAAACTTCTTCTCTTCAATATATTTTCAAAAGAATATGAAACCTTCTTGCAAAAGCTAGTGTGCATTAAAATGAGGCTTTTGTACGTTTGGAGAAAAGGTTGTGCTTCGCTGAAGAAAATAAAAGGTCAGCTCAGCACCAAGTGAGGGAAGCGTCTTGCAGATGCACCCCCTCTACCTGCACATGTTGCAAAGTGGACAGGTCAGTTGCCACCCCTTTTTTCATCCTTTATTCTTCCAAGGTAACACACACGCACAATAAATTCCCACCCTCCATTGCTTGACCAGGTGAGACTAAAAGGGAATGGGCAGTCAATTTTATTTTTGGAGAAGGTCTGCAAATGATCTTCTTGCAAGATATAAAGCCATACTTGCGTGGGGTAGGTTTTTTTAGATAGCTTGAACTGTCTTTTATCTCAGGTGCTTTTACTGAAGGGGGTGGTTTCCATTTGATCATAGAATTTACTGGACAGTTCTTGTTCGAATGCAAAATAGGGAAGGGAGTGATCTTTTCTAATCTTCTTTTTCAAGGGATGATAGATGCACTCCTTCTTGTCTTTTAGGTCTCACGGTTCAGAATTCTTGGAAAATAGCATGCGACTTGGATAATTCAACTCGTCGCATGGACTGAGTTTTTTTTTAAATTAATCTTCTCCATGGGTAATTTTAGTAAAGGAGGGTAGTTATTTTTTTTTTTTACCGTTTATATACTTTACTGTTGCTGCACTAAGATTTGAAAGAGTTTAGGAGGAACTTTTGTTCCATCTCTATCTCACAATATCTCTCACAAGATCATTTTTATGTACTAGGACAAGCAAATGTTTGTGTTAAGGAGTAATATAGGCAATACAATAAAGAGTAACGGACAGTTTTTTTCAAAACCAAACGAGTTATATATTTTGGAACGTATCTATATTATTTTGTAGGCCTATTATTTAATCTTTAAAGGCTGCTGGTTACAGTTACTTGAAATAGTTTTGAGGATAAAGAGGTAGTGTTACTATTTAATAGAAAGTAACATTTTTAAGGACCACAATTTTTTAGTTCACATTATAAAATAACCTGTAGCATAGAATAAACCTGTATCATCAAAAATATCAGTTAAACGTGAGTATATGTAATACGTCATTACTAGATTCAAAATAATAATTGTAATGTATATATGTGAAGTTTTCACAATATAAGATTAATAAGGTATTACATTCAAAACTAGATATCAGTATAAACAGAAATCCTGGTCAAACATGAGGTAGAAATTACTCTAGTGAGGCTTTGGTACAGTTTTATAAATGATTACTCTATATACAGTACTTTTAGTTAGTTTACAATCAAGCATTACTAAAACATAATTTGTATCAGACAATATTAGTAAGACATTTTAAAAAAATCATTGTATTTGGTTAAAGGAATGGTTAGATTATATTTTGACTTGAGTTGATTAAATTTCCCATCGGTGTGAAATGTTTAGCTACCCACCCTGGCTACTCATGAATATACACTCATTTATGAGGTTACCCAACTCGGTGGCATAGTTAGCTAGCATGCTATTTTCGTGTTGAGCTAAACTGCTGAGGACGGAGAGATCAAGGTTCGAATCTTGCTCGGGTTAAACAGTTTAAATAATTAAGGTGTTGGTATCTTAAGGGCATATCTAACCCTAAAGCTAATATCTAACTTAGGTAATACAGTTCAAACCAGGCGCGATATTTTAACGCGGATTTCTGTATTTTAATAATTTAGAAAACACTGGAATTGAAACTTAAGAAACTAATTGGTCATATTTTAAAAATACAAACAAACTTTTAAATAAATATTAATTTTTAAAAAAAGATGCCAATTTTGTTTTTGTCGAATGAATAATGTCGAAAACCACACCTCGATCAGTTTTCCAGTTCAAACGTGATTGTGGATCTAGTGTTCCCATTAATCTTGCTCGAGATTGACTCTTAGGAATTTATTAAAATATAATTTTTAAATCATGATTAATAAATATGTATCGCATTTATAGTCACATTCTTTAAGGCATCAGTATTGTATAAGGCTTTATTATAATGTACAAATATGTCACATTCAGATGTACTGGGGGTAATATTCTATGTGTAATATTTACAATAATTTTACCAATATTTTCCCAAGTTAATGTGTGTTCATGTTCTCTATATTCTACTCTTAATTATTACATCTTAAAATATATATTTAATAGTTGTTTGTTGACTTCACTATTGCGATAATAAAAAATATATGAAAATAGAAAGTGATATACAGTATTTTTAAGGTTTTATATTCTGAAAAAATAGATGTATAAGTATCTCGCATATTTATCTTTGCATATCTTGAAGACATTTTGTTGTTTTCTTAATCTCTCACCAAACTAATGGAGGTAACAATTCTATCAACTTTCAAACTTATTCTTATGCATTAGATTAAGATGTAAAATGATCTCGTGTTTTTAAAAGTATAAATCTTGAAAATGTATACTTACAAAGTTTCAAAGTTCATATTTTTAATTAATTTTAGCAAATATCATATAAATGAGATATGTAACAAGTATCCCAATTTTTATCTTAGCTTGATATAGCGTATCAGCCTATTAATGAGTGGAATTATTTTCAAAGGTCTTGATTTTCAAATTTAATATTATATATAGTTTATTAATCCCATTTCCGATAGTTGAAATAACGAGTAAACGACTAAAGTGATGTAGACAAACAAATACTTATTTTAACGGTTAGAGCTCTAGGATATCGGAAAAAAGAGTAGCTTCCAAACAAAAAACCAGTTTTCCTTTATAAAACCCAGTTTTTTTGGCTGAGTGAGCATTGGTTCATATTTTATGTACTGTAATTATTTATTTACATTACCATGAATCTACAGAAAGCAGAGTTTTGATTGTGATGCAAACAAAAAATATTTGTGTAGATGATTCACTGCGAAGAGAGCAGGAATGCTAGAAATTAGCTTTTAAAATTATATATGTTGTATATCTGTAAATAATAAATTATGTCTCTTTAACTAAAAATAATAACCCTATTCTCACTTAAGTATGGTGCAAAAACTAGAAAAACTAACTCAAAAATATGTGTATACAAAACAAACCAATAATAGGATAAAAAGATTTTTTTTAATGTTATTGCGTTTTCTTCTTCATTTTTAAAATTTTTAATTTAGTCACAAAATGACCATTATAATAGACAGTCCCAATACATTTTTGATATTCGTTGATAGAGGGAATAATTTTCTTAAATTGGGGAGTGTTATTAATTTTAATAGGTATATTCACTGTATGTTTCACGGTTTAATTTTTATCTAATATATACTACTTGATTTCATATTAACAATAAATCTTTGCTTACATCACTTTGTAAAAATACTCTAGCAAAACTTCAACATACATTGCAATATTTGCTGCAATACTCACTAGTTTTTTTAAAATTTATTTTATATTTTTTTAAAAAACTCAAATGCGTGGGGATTAGAAATATTCCCCTTTTTAATAAAGATTTTTATGGCTTTTAGCACCCCTTCTTACTATACTTTTGGCTTATAACGCAATGTATTAGTTACGGTAATTTGTTAGAGATGAGGAGGGTTTAATTTAGAGGAAGGATACCTGTATTTACGTCGAAAATCATTTAGGAAAATACATCCTCATCACACACCACTGGGGTTCGATCCCCGATATCATCATCAGTGATCCGACCTATTGTGAAACTGACACCTTATTCGACCCCTTAAGAGGGCTACTTTTTAACTATATGTCTAATGAATATTTGGGATTTTAAAAATATCCGATTATATTAAATAAAATAATGTATAGACAACTTTACTTTTTCTGGGTTTTTTTTGTTCAAATTGTACAAATATACTCTCTTGGTATTTTTGTAGATATTAAATATTACCCCTATCCTAGGGAAACGAACACAAAGGGCCCCATTTCGTCTTGATTGGTTTTCTGTTCACAGAAAGTTCAGGAGTCAAGCTCTGGATAAACTAGAATGTTTCATAGCTATCATATGTTCAATAAATATAATATAATATAGTTAGTTTAATTATTTTAAAAGAATCCCTATTTCAAATGTAAATATATTTTTTAAATATCTACACTCATATTTGGTGTAATTCTGAGATACGATTTAGGAAATTATATTGAAATAGTCGTAGTATATATGAGTGGCACATTTTTAGTGACCTTTTCTAATTTTTTATAACATCATTAACCATGTCATAATACTGTATATTATATATTATATGTTATATATATTCATTGATTAACTTAAATCATATATTAATACTATGAGATATTGAAAGAGAGAAATTAAATAATATTTAACATCAATGTAATTTATTAAAATACGAAATATTTGATACATAACACTTATTATATTTAGTCAAAGCATGATACTCCCTATATTTTGATTGATGTACTAAGAAGTTATTCATAAAGTGGAAAAGTAATAATAATAATAATAATAATAATAATAATAATAATAATAATAATAATAATAAAGCCTTTATTTATTTGAATTTCTATTATTATTATTATTATTATTATTATTATTATTATTATTATTATTATTATTATTATTATTATTATTATTATTATTATTATTACAAACTATAAGGGACCTCCCGATAGCCTAAATACGTTGATGGCATAGTACTTATTCTAGAAGTTCTTGTGATCTTGGTGGTATGGGACGTCTGCCCCCAAGCTAGGCCTAGCGTGAAACGTTGCCGAATCTACGGGGGTAAAGATTCACCGTCACTCTAGGCACACTGGCCGCAAGGGTGAAATGTCTTAGCCCCGAAACTTCACACAGCCAGCAGCATTAAAGATAGTGATGTATAATTATTTTAAGACTGAGGTTTTTATTTATTCAAAGGAAATATTTGTGCATATGGATATTTTAAATAGCTAATTTATAAAATATTTAATTTTTATTTGTCAAAAAATAGAATGATTTTCCACCAATTTCCCCCTACCACGTCTCATTATCCATACGTTGTTTTGGAATGTAATTACGCTAATGGATTAGCGATGAGAAAGGAAGAATTTAAAATAAATTTAATCAAATTCTCTTGGGGGAAAGTGGGGAACCATTTAGGAAGAATTATCCTCAGTACACCAGGCCTGAGTTCGAACCCTAACATCACGTCACTAGCAATCCAGAATTTGTGAGCTTGGCGTTTAGTCCACGTGTCCACTTATGTGGGTAAAATCACATCTGATTAAGATACAAATTAAACGGTGGGCACGAGGATAAAGGTGCCTGTCACATCAAGTCTAGTTTTCTGGGAACGGGGAGGCTGTGGTTAGAATCCCGGCCCAGTGAACTAAGGTGTATATTTCCTAAAATGGTTTCGCTACTTCCCTCACTACGCAAGATAAATTTATTTTCCATAACTCTACCTTTATGGACCTTACCACATTAGTGTAGACATTTTGATATCCCGATAGGCCGTTGCGATATGAAGCAAGCTTTCTTGGGTGCAATCTCATTTTTATTTAAATCCAATCCCCTATTCCACAAAAAATATTATTTCTATATTTTAATTGTATGACATGTCTAAGACATAAAAGACAAATATAATAATTATTTTACCTCTACATCCCCATATTGCCACACAATTTGCTATTCTTATTAAATATTCTAAATTTTTAAATCTTAATAATTATAATAGAATGTTTACGACATGACTCTCGTAATAGAATGGACTCACGGCAAGACCGAGATTCGAATTCCGGTAGGGTGTTTTGAGATAGTTTTTTCCCAAGATAGTTATCCAATCCACCCCAAATCAAATGAGGGTCCATTTCCTCTAAATTAAATCTTCTTAATCCCTAACTCACTATTGTAACTAGTACATATGCGTACAACCCAAACGGTTAGTGAAACGTGAGGACAAAAACGAATACAACAGAAAATAAATTATTTTTAAAGACAACACAGAGATTTATTAACAATTGAAACATTTATACATTTTAATACTGTATTTATCATGATAAAACGTTTATCAGAATAGATCCAAAGATAAAATATTATTCAAACGTTAGTAAAAAGACTAGTTTAAATGAGCTATTTAATATATGTGAGTATAATGTATGTAGTAGCTGTTTATGTTAGAATATAAATCAATATTGTATTGAACATTTGATAAATAATTGAACAATTAATTTAAAATGTAGTTGGTTACAGAACTAATATTTTTAAGGCCCTCTGAATTACATATAATGATAAAGTTAATAATCTTCTTGATTATTAGGTTATTTTTACACTCTTGTGTTCACTAGTGCCATAACGTTAACAATCTCAATGTTTGACTATCATGGCGGATAACACGTCTTTATAACATTTTAATAAGCATGTGATCACGATCAACTACCACGTTAATATAACTGTGTGTCTTATATATATTTATAGATATTGTATTTACAAGTAACGATTTATAAAATACTATCCTTGTGTTATCATAATATAGTTGACATTGTTTTACACTGCTTTACGAAGTTATTCACAAGCAAACGTAATTAATTATCTCTATAATACTCTCCTTGTTTGAGCTTATAGTGGATATTGTTTTAAACCTCTTCAAGTCTTGTAGTCACAAACAACCATCTCTATAATACTCTTCTTGTTGAAAGCCTGCTAGTCCATGGCGATCCTCGACCTGATTTTCTTGGTGCAATAAGCTTCCTAGTCAGCAAACTTGCCAGGTACTCGAAATGCTCTATATTTTACAACTCTTGGTTTTCAAATTTGATTTTCAGTGGCTCTTCATTTTTTAATCACCATCACTTTTGACTTCTAAATGTTGATCTTCATGCCATATGTTCTCCCTATCTCCACCAGCTGGTCCATAATTTCCTACAACTCTTCTTTATTTCAGGCCAACAATGCTAGATAATCTGCGTATTTTATTGTGTTGATGACGCGTCTTCCTGTCCTGAAATTGCCACGTCTCTCTTGGGCTTCTCTGACTTGCGACTCTCCATAAAAGTTGAACAGACAGGGTGACAAATAACATTCCTGTCTCACTCCTTTTCCAATCTCTACGCTGTTGGTCTCGCCATTATTCAGCCTCACCTTCACTCGCTATCCCAGGTACAGGTTTGCAATCAGCTCGATGTCCCTCCAGTTGCTGCCGATCTTCAAGAGTATCTTATATTTAATTCTATCGAACGAATTTTCCAGCTGATAAAACCAATGTAGTCTTCTTAATTGACTCCCAGCACTCTTTCTAAAATTATTCTCAGCATCACGAAATCTTTGATTCCTTTCCTGATTCCAAATTTGTCTTTTTCAATTACACTTTCAATTTTCTGTTCCAGTCAGCGGTTGAGTATGGTCGCTGCAATTCTAGGCTTGTTTCTTCTTTTTAGAGCCATCATGTCTACGTCTAAAAGGTCCTTAGGCCATTCTCTTGTTTCGTAAATCATATTTATAAGTTTTTTCCGAGTCATTGATCCATTGTTTTCCAGTTACTTCAGAAGGTCAGCTAGTATTTCGTCATATCAAGCAGATTTCTTTCTTCACGTGTTTAATGGTTCTCTCCACTTCACTCTTTAAAATTCTGGGTCGTTTTTCGTCTTCCTCTACCTCCTCTTCTGCTTTAATCTCTAGGTTCCCTTGTTGATTTTGTTTTTCGTACAGTTTTTCTATATATCTATCTCAAATAGTAAGAACATTTTTATGACCGTCACCATCTGACCTTTCGGTTTGGTATTTCTATCGTTTAAAATTAATTTAAAGACCACATAGTTGGAAATGTTGGAATATGCCACAAATTTATTTTCCATACAGTGGTGATTTGTTTATGTATTTTAAAATAACTGAACCAATTTCCGATAAATCTAAATAAAAACTACTTTTGAATTTTCTGCCTCCAATTTCAAATGTCTTTGGTCAATTGGAAGTGAGATTTAGATGTAAAATTTTAAAATGTATGAATAGTTTTATGATATGGTGCTACTATTATAATAACATATTCTAGTTTGATATAATATTAGTAATAACTAAAATAATAAAAGTATGAACCAAATGTAGAGATACAGAATGGTTTTTAAATTTATAGCTCTAATTTAATTTTTAAAATCAACTACTATAAATAAACATAATAATGTTTGAAAGTTCAAATATTACGAAACTGACCAAACCACTTCAATAAAATGGGCTGCCGTCAAGAATGGTTTGCTATAAATATATAAATAAAATAAGGAAAATATTAAATTTAAGTGCAAAGCGAATTTTAAGAAGAAATGTCAATTTTATATCCAAAGAGAAATTAGAGCTCGGGGTGGTTTGTTGTTTAAATTCATATTAGTATGTAAGATATTTATTTGATTTTAATTTACATTGATATTTAATATGTTCAAACAAACTTAGGACTTCTACATTAAAAATAACTGATTCATAAATTAACGTCTAGAACCACATAGCCACTAGTTTAGGTAGATCCAAAACAAATAAATCCATTAAACTTTGCATACTTATTTTAGAAAATTGAAGACATGAATCTTAAGCATTTTTTTTATTGAAAGCCTAATGTCTTAGATCTATTGTTCACCAGTTAGGGTGGCTCGGGCTAAACAAAATATGAAATCTAAGACCTGAGATAAGCTTGTCTACTTAAGGAAACCTTGTGTTGTAGTTATACACCTCTGATATATTTTGTTTAACTTTTACAAATTGCGAGCATAACACCTTAATCCACGTGACTACCAGTACAAGTAGTTCATAACAAAGAAACCTAGAAAACTAAAATGATGCAATATGTGAACCTTGGACTTACTTTTTTCAAATCAACAACTAGAGCATATGTAATTTTACTTTTGTATTAATTTTGAGACTAAAGGCTTAGACCATATTACCACCTATTTAAGAAATTATAAAACAAAGAAACATATGAATATGAAACTTAGGTTAGGCCTACGTACTTAGAGTAGGCCTAACGTCAAGCTGAACACCTCATACGTGTTTTATTTAGTTTTACATAAATTCAAAGATTTAAGACTTAGACCACCTGACCATCGGTGTGGGCAGTTCCAAAATAAAGAAACCTAGAAATATGAAACTTTGAATACTTATTTAATGAAATCTGAGCGCGTTTACCTCAATAGGACACTTTTTACTTATAGATATTTCCTATAACGCCTTATACCACTTAATCATCAGTTTAGGTAGCTTAAACACCAAGATAAAACTTAAATTTAAATTTTGCATAGTTTAGGTACTTGGGATTATTTAAGCTGTGCATCTCAGAAGTACTTTTTTAAATTTTGCACAGTACTATAGCACGAGTTTGACACCTTAAGACACCTGGCCAACGGCGTGGCTTGCTGACAAACAAAAAAACATTAAAAGTTATAATTTGGCATATGTACATTACTTAAGGAAGCTTGAGAATGTTTACACAGATAGTTTTTTTTTATTTTCAACATTTTATTATCCTTTCACAATAGACTGCATGGTATATGCTGCGGTTATCTCTAAAATCAAGGTAACAGATAGCTCAAACTTGGAAAAGACAGGCGTACTTAAGGGAACCTTAGGGTATGTTTATCTCTGCAGTATTTTCTGCTACTCTTACATATGTTAACAAATAAATAACCTTAGCTAATCTTTTTACATATTTATTGAACTTGACGTTTTAATCCGCTTGATCACCGGTGCTGGTAACTCCAAAACCAAGAAACCTTAAAATCTAAAACTTGGTATAAATATTTAGGAATTCTGGTAGAAGCGCACCTTTGAATTTATTTTTACTCGTATTTATATTGCGAAGCGGAAGGTTTAAATCATGTGATTACTGGTTTATGATATTAAAAAGTTATCTAACATATTGTTTACTTTCAATACGTGCTGCTTTATTTAGAAGTGAGATGTTTTATAGCAAGTCAACAGGTAGCAAGTTATTAAATAAAAAACATATTACTCAAAAAAATCAACATTTTAGCCTAATCACTTTGTTCTATAAATTAATGTGAAAAGCATTGGAATTTTAAATTCTAATTACTTTGAGTTCATAACCCATTATTTAATTCGATATGTAGACTTAACAAATCTGTGTTTTACAACCTGTATATGCCAAATTTTATCATATTTAATAAAAATTCAATACTCTACCTATTGGCTTTTTTTTTATCTTACTAGTGGTTAGGCCTGTCTCCACAATTTCAAATTCGCGCTAAGTTTGTTCCCTTTTAATATATCTTTAGATGTTTCAAAAAAGAAAGTAGCTTCTGCCAAGTTATTATTTTTTTTTTGTTTATTTCAAGTTTTATATTTTCTCGTTAGGATGGCATGCTCCATAGATCAAAACTATATACTGTAATGACTTTAGCCTCGTTATCGCAGTGTGATGAAACCCCCTGGGGTCACCCTCATCATTAAAATTTCATTTTTAAGCACGTTGGGGGTAGCTCAACACGTAAGTAATCAATGTGCCAAGTTTCAGCTCTAGATCTTATCGATTATTATAAGAAAAACTCTCAACAGACAAACAGACGACGCAGGGCGAATGTGTAAACTTTTTGAGTGTGTAATTGTGCATGTACAGTTGAAGTTGCCTATCTTTAGCCATTTTATTTATACTCTTCTTTATTTTACTAAGAATCTGTCTCACATCACTCATCCAGAACATCTAGCTATCTCACTTCCGATATAAAGTGATAGATTCAGCATTTGGAAAAATTAGGCATGGTTTTAATAATACAATTTAAATATATTATATTGAAAATTAATCCTGGACATAATAAATAAATTAAATTAACATAAAATATTCTGGCTAGTGGTACATATTACTATATAATTATTTCAATGCATAGCATGCATCATGTTTAAAATCAATGTAAATAAGGCATTTTGGTTTTCAAATAAAACAGTTGAATGAGGAAAATAAATCTTTATTCAAATAAGTTCCAATCTGAGCGTATGACTTACAGCTATAAAAATATGTGTGGTTATTTAAGGTGTGGTAAAATTGATATTGGAAAAAAAATTAATAGGCTAAAAACAATTTTTATTACTACGATAATATAGTAGTACCCTCTTGACTCTTGAGATGTATTGGGATTAAAAAAGTTATGATCTGAAGTAAATCAAAATAAAAATCTGCTTAGTGATGATAAACAAACACATATATTTTAACTTAAATAAATTATATATTATTAGTTTAAAATGGCCTATATTTCCTTTAGGAATTTTAAGTTTAGTTGTGGAAAAGGCTAGAATTTAAATAGTAAAATACATTAAAAATGGAAATAGTATTTTTCTAATGTATAATTTACTTTTAAATTGCAGGTATGAACATCAATATCTCAGGCTAATTCTAGACTATACTTGTCCTGGTAGACTCCCACCAGCTAAAAAGTAGGTATTTCATAACCAGTATCTAAGAATACCTACAGACGCTCACTTAAACGTCTCAAATATAACTGTTCAGAGCCTTCTTCTGTGAATCTGTCCTAAGACAGGTATCAACTGGACCTATTCCATCTTCTTCGGTCCTAAGCGTCTTCTTTCTTACTTTTGTAACTTCTTCCTTTCCTGATATCTCTTAGCAATCCAAAACTTCTTCTTGCTCTACTTTTTCTGACCCTACAAGTAGCTATATATTTATATAAAGTAAGTAATATAGTTTAAAATAGTATACCAAACATAAAATGAACGCTGTGTTGAGCAAACAATTATGAAATAATATCTATTTTAAGATTGTGGCATACAATTTACTGGTATCTTTGAAATAATGTGTATGGTTAACGCGCCAGTCGTGTTGAGCCAGACCTCCGAGGACGGGGAGATCGATGTTCGAATCTCGGTCGGGTGAACTGGGGGTGGTTTTTCCTAAATGGTTTTCCACTCTCCCTCCACGCAAATGAGGGTTCACTTCCTCTAAATTCAACCTTACCAGTTCCTAATCCATTAGTGTAATTAGTACTTAAGCGTATAACCCGAACGGGTAGTAAGACGCGGTGCTAAAAAAAAAATTAAGGAAAGGGGGAAAGTTACTATACGTGTAACAAATACACACTCTCCATCGAGGCTATTAGCATTTAGCTAAATTGATGGGGTAGGTAGTGAAGAGAAGGTAGAATCCAAGAAAATAATAAACGCGTTTGTGTAGAGGGAAGAGTGGTAAACTATTATAATCGACCATTAGTTTACCAGATATATACGAGTATTTAAGCACTGAGCTAATACAAAGTACATTTCGTGAGAACCTTTTATACTCAGAAATTTTTGATAGGGGGGAGGGGAAGAATAAGTATTGAATCATCAACCACAATTTTATATAATATTCCCTCTTTGTTTATTCTTGAATCTAAATATAAATTCATATTTGTCTGTTTATAGAGAAGGTCGGGAATTGAAAGCATGACTTTCTAAATCCTTTTCCTCTACGGGAAGACAAAATATCTACTCGTTTCCGTCTGGTACTGAGGAAAACCCTTTGCATAACCCCTCTCCTATCTCCTACACCACCCTACCCTAACGCACGCCAATTTTTTAAACCCCCTTTTCTCTCTCTTCTTTACGCTGCTCAATAAAATGCCTCCCACGCCATCTGTTAGATTTTTCCTTCACTACTAGAAAGCAGACTTGAATTTGTAGGCGGAAAGAGACGAGGGTAGGTGTGAAGGGGGTAAAATTGGAGAGGGATCCAAAAAAAAAAGAACTAGGCAGCGCCACTTTTGCGCGCGCGAAACGGAAAAATAGGTTTTGGGAAAAAAGAGAGGGAAATATAAAAACAGATTCAACAAATAATAAGCTCTTCCTATCATCCGAACGAATGGTCAATAATTACCACCCTTCTAGACCTTATTTAGAACATGTAAAGCGATGGGTTGGAAAAAAAACTTATTTAGCCATTAAAAAAAAACGGTTAGTTCCATTACTTTTTTTAAATATGCCTACTACTTTCGGTTGTTAATATAGAATACAAAGAAAAAAGCATGTGGCAATTGAAATAGTTGGGTTTTTTAGTAAAAATCTAATGAGCATTAGAAAATGGGTTTGAAAGAAAGAAAAAATAATATATAAGTATTTTCAAAGAAAATTGAAAATTTTTGGAAAAAAGTTAGTCTGGGTAGCAGTACGAACACATATACATAGATGTAAACATACACGCTAATTTAACATTGCACTGCAGCACTAAACAATTTCCAGGAAGTGTAATAAAATGGTAAAAAGTCGATATACACAAGGGGAATTACCTTATCAGCTATCTCAACCTAAGATAACCACACAAAACTAACACCAGGGAATTGTAATATATGGGTAAAATGTTATACTCGTACATATTCACAGATGTAGACTTACAAACTAACTTAATTCACGACAGCAACACTTAATATAAGTACCAGGAAATGTAATAAAACTATTAATATTATACTCGTACATATTCACATATATAGACTTACACACTAAATTAACCCAGGACAGCAAAACTTAGCATAAGTACCAGGAGCTATAATATCTAGACAAAATGCAATACATATTCACATAGATAAAGACTTACAAACTAACTTAATCTAGGACAACATCACTTAACAGAAGCACCAGGAATGGTAATATAGGGATAACGGGATGAACACACACAAACACAGGGTCAGAAACTTACATACTAAATTAACCTAGAACATCAATACAAGGTACCCAAACCTAATGTATATTAGTCATCGAACAAACTGAGCATTCACATAGAAAGGGCTAGGAAATAATTGAGCCACTCCAAACGGGTTTTGGGTAGGAACGAATGTTTTGTTGGTGGGGTTGATTGACCTTTCTAACATCCAATACTTAAAGTAAAGGTGCCCGGGACCCTATATCAACCTCATCCCCGACTAAAAAATAGAGGTACATTATCTGACAACAACCATCAGGGCGACGACCTCCCTGGCACGGGACATGGGAGCTGGTTGTTTGTAAAGGAAGGTCTTTGAACCCTGCCCCCAAAACACATGTCCCATTTCGGGACCGGACCAGGGTTTGGGGGTAAGGTAAACTAACCCACGAATGAGGGTCCTGTGTGTTTATTTAGGAGTTCACTGGTCCTAAACGAGGTTTCAGGTGGTGGACTCACAATGATTCAGGCGGTCATTGACTCTCCCCATCTAGAGCTTCTCGGGATCGGTCAACAAAAAAACATGACCCGAGTTTGAATGGAAATCATTTTTCATGCTTCGACTTCTGTGGCAGAGTGGTTATGGATACTTTATAGTTTTTTTTATTAGTTTGCTCCCCGATTTACTAGTCATAAACGTCACTATTTCTTAATTATCTGGAGGAGAAAAAACAAACCAATCTTCACTTTAAATTTGGAAAAAAAATTTCTCCTTACCAAATGAAAAACACAAATAATAATGATGGCGAAATTAATAAGGCATATAATTCTGACCAGCATGATTTATAACTGAGGCAGACACATTTGGAACATAACGGTGTATGGAGCAGAAACTTATTAAGATGGAAAATAAATACTAGGACAGCTTTGAAAGGTAGGGCTGGAGAAGACTTGAGTATATCAGATGGACAACCGAGCTGACAAATGAACAAGTCCTAAGAAGATATGGTGAGAGGAGAACCATTTTGGATGTGTTTCAATGGTACAAAGCAAACTGGATCAGACACATACTTAGGTGGAGTTATTGTCTTATGTACGACGTCTTAGAACAACGATATGTTGAGGGATGAAGGAGCTTAGTAATAAAAAAGACTCAAATATATAATGACTTGAAGGAAAGAAGAAAATTCTGGAAGCTGAAGGAGGAGGCAGAAGACAGAGTGCATTGGCGATATAAGTTCCATTATAAAAATAATGGACCTGTCGTAAGACAGAACACCTAATAATAATACTATTAATAATAACTAGGCATATAAAGATATTATCTTAATCATTTATGCATTACTCCAAGCAGACGTGTACCTTCTGTCCCTCCCCTAAAGACCCCTGTGCTACTATCCGCCCCTCCCCTAAATACGCCTGTGCTACTATCCGCCCCTCCCCTAAATACGCCTGTGCTACTATCCGTCCCTCCCCTAAATATGCCTGTGCTACTATCCGCCCCTCCCCTAAATACGCCTGTGCTACTAGCCGTCCCTCCCCTAAAGACGCCTGTGCTACTATTATCCGTCCCTCCCCTACATACGCCTGTGCTACTATCCGTCCCTCCCCTGAAGACGCTTGTGCTACTAGCCATCCCTCCCCTAAAGACGCCTGTGCTACTATCCATCCGAGATATATCCACATATTTACATTCACAGGAGACAGGTAGGCTTGAATGTTATCGAAATGTACCCACATTTGTGGGGATGTGGAATGGGAACAAATTTAGGGAAATTCAACTTAGAACACTCAGTAATCTCAATCTCTCCATGACCATCAAACCTGACACGATAATACTAACGCCTACGGCTTCGTATCTAATGGTTTTGTCATCTATAAACGGTACAAGCAGTTTCTTATGACAATTTTTGACTATACTTGTTCCAAGCGGGGGTACCTGGTGGACTCAGAAGTGCTCAAGATGGAACATTGCGTGGAGTTTCTACGACAAGATACCAGGTTTCACTAATTTTGTTATCCAGAAACTTGGGGAATATGTGATCGACTTGTGAGGGTCTCACAAACGTACCAAGGCCACTATCGTATGGGCGAGATTTTAACCGCCAGTGGTCTATGGGAGGTTCTCACCCGGTCCCTCGTGGAGTAGGCCTAATGAGGCTTCACATATGTTTGTAAACCATTGTACGTATGATAATTTGTTTTATTTACCATGTCTCACTAAACTTTTGAGTTGTAACTTATAAGCAGATATTTAACCACAATAATGTTGTAGTAATTAAAAGATATAATATAGAGAAAATGTCCCATTCGCAAAGCGGGAAACGATTTAATAAAAAACCACACTCAGTACACCCTACCACCAGGATTCGAAGCCTCACTTCCCCGTTCTCGCCAATTCAATTGTGAGAATGACGTCTTAGACCATGTGACAGCGAGAGTGGATCCTTGTGGATTAAAAGTATAGTTTTTCATTTTTGTTAATATATTTTAACCCTTTTCTTTTTCTTTCGGGTATATTTCGTAAAACGCGACAACCCGACACTTTAACGTGCTATACGTTTAAAATCAACGTGTGCCCTATAATAGTGGATAAATGATTTAATATGTTTTTGTGATTCCCTCTTTGAAACAACAGAACATACACTCAGGCAACAGCGAGAAATAATTCTCACGATGGGGCCTGCAAGAACAGGACAAGATGGCCGCTGCCCGCGTCACCCTTATAAATATATCCGTAGAGCGAGCCACCGAGGCTGGATCAAGACCAGCGGCTTCCCGTCTTACTTTCCACATGAACTTGGGGGATAGGTATTAGGAAGGTGGAGTAGATTAGCAGAACTATACCAGACATTTTGGAGGAAGGATAGAGTGGGAATATCTTTAGGAAAATATATCCAGAGCACCATCAGCTGGGATTCAAATCGTTGGCTTTAAAATCACCGGTGAACTAAACTACATGAGCATTACACTATCCATCAGTTTAAATATGCGGTTAGCCCCAACGGAGACTGAAATATAATGAAGCCCACACTTGTGGTCATTATGTCTGATGCGTCATGTCGTGTTAGAATGAACTGCCAATGACGGAGAGTTCAAGGTTAGAATTCTAATCGGATATACTGAGGGTTGTGTTCCCTAAAAAGTTTCCTAATCTTATATAACACAGACATGGGTGCACTTCCTCTGAAACTCCCTCTTCCCCATCTCTATTCCATCAGCGTAGTTTATGTATGAGTATGACCTCAACGTCTACCAAGAGACGGTAAAAAAGTGTGGTAAAAATGTGTATATATTATTTATTATGTTAGAATAAAAATTAAAACGAAAGTCATTAGTGGCTATTAATACGAGCCAAGAAGGCATATAAAGCGATATTACTTTTAAAGGGTGATTTTAATATTGGAGGGAATGAAAACACTTATTTTCAGCCTTCAAGTTTGTACGTTAAAATAAAATAAAAAAAGTCACCATTCAAATTACAAACAACACAGTCACATAATAAAACCATTAGCAGGCGGAATTTTAAAAAATACAAAAGAAAAAAATTTAAAGATCCCCTATAAATCACACCTCTATCACGTTATGTTGGTCATGTGTGTGAGGGGAGGAAGGGAGGGAGTCTACCGGAAGTTGGGAGTTGTCAAGAGTACCAGTGAAGAGTTGCCATCACCTCCGGAGTAAGATGAGGCTCACAGTATTTCCGGTCGTACCCAAGTTATGGTTTACGTTCTTCCTCTCTTTCAGATGACCCGAGAAGAAGGGTAGAAGGGGGGTAGTCACTTACTGCCCCCGGTGTCACAAGGGGGTGCTGGTGAAAAAGCGGGTGGGGATATATTTCCTGAAACAAAGGCAAACAGATTCACCGTCATTGCTTGGCATGTCACTTTACTGATAATAACAAAATATTAAATTATAATCTTAATCCTTGAAATTTTTTCCCGTGGAGTTTTAGTAAAGCGAGATTCTACAAGAATAATAACTAGTAATTGTATCCGGTTGAGTGGTGACCTGGTGGTCCAGGGGTAAGGTGTCAGACTTCTGTGCTGAGGGTCCGGGGCTCAATCCTCGGTCCCGGCACAGATTTATCTGTTTGCCAAACCCTTCCTTCACCTCTGACAAGATGTGTATTAATCACAAATTGTGAATGTGAGGAATGCCAGGATTACACCGTGGTTCAGATCCCACGTTAAACTGTAGGTCCTCCATTTCATCTCACAATCATCCTGCTATTGCACATTAGCGTAAGTGCGTATAACACGGTGCTAATAATAATAGTATCCAGGTGAAAAATTCCATAAGTCAACTTTCTTACTAGTCCAATTCCACTGAGTTTGTAGTCAAGCCTAACAACAACTCAGACGTTTTGTGTTTTTATACGACTCTACAGTTCAAGTCCTTTACTAAAAGATCTTAAAACGTTGTTTTTTACGGCATCATTATCCCTGTTATAATAGCGTTCATATATTCACAGATTAACGTCATTATTTAATGGACAGGTGTTAAGACGCTAAAAAAAAGAATCAGAATTTTTTTTAAAAAATCTCAACCAATCACCGGTAAGCACGTGGTTTAAATTTCAATCTCATTCAGTCTGTTTTGATGTCCAAGGAGAGATTGAGGTTTGAGTCCCAAACCGGTGTATTGAGAATATTTTTTTAAGTGTATTCCCACTCTTAATTCACGCAAATTCAGGTATTCTTTGAATTATTACTTACTCATCCTACCACATTTTTAATTAATATACTATATAGTTATAGCTCAAACAGGTAAAGAGAAGGTGTGAGAAACAGTTATAATTTTTGAGTATATTATAACCTCACTTTGGAATTGTGTTGAGAAATTAATCAAACAAATTAAAAATTAACCTTATATGTTTAAATAGCAATATGTTACTAAGACGCATGTATAGATATCATCACGTGCATGACTTATTTACATCAACTCTGATCTTTACATTGATTATTTAGTTAATTGGTTAATATAGAAAATCCTACATAATGAATTAATGATAGCAGTGATTTTTTTTCAAGTGAATTTACATTAGGTTTAGTGGTAAACTAATATATTGAGTTAGGATTATAAGTTTTTTCCTGTAATTACTTATAAGTAAGAATTTAGTAATCATAAATTTTCCAAGCACCGTGTCTTACTATCCATTCGGGCCATATAAATCATAATAATATAACTAAAATAAATTGTCTTCTAATTTAGAGATCGAATTTTGTATGGGGGAGTGGCGTCCTCGATTATCCTTAAGGATTCAAAGATTCGAGGTATTTTAGTTAAAAAGTACCTTGTTGAAAAATTAATCAATTTAATTAAAAATTAATATTTGGTGATTTAATTGTGTTTTTTTAAGTATCCATATTTAAAAAATAGTTAATATTACCTATTTAAAAAGCTCAATTTTTATCAGTATATGAACAAAAAAATATATTTCAGGGTAATATACACACACATACACACTCAACACGAGAAGACAAGTCTTGAAATAAGAGTGCAGTAGTTTCTCCCAGTTCTCCATGGGGACTGCCAGCTAATTTACACTCGGCACTCACCCCCTTATTTTACCTCCTCCCGACTACCTTCATCCCCCACCCCTTACCCAGCAACGAAACATACCCTTAGTGGAGGCGCCGACAGATAAGACGATAAAATACGAGCACTTTCACCATCTCTCTCTTTCGGTATAGTAAGGGACCTTCTGGTCGGTCAACCTCTCGCGTGGGGACACACACTTTCTTTCTTTCCTTTTTTTCAACTAAAAATAACAGAGAGCGAGAAAGGACGCTTTTGCTGAATGTCTGAAATTTAAATCCACATCGCCGCCTCTTGTTGCATAACGTCTCTCTCTCTCTCTCTCTCTCATTCTCTCTCTTTGTGTTTCGGTTGAAACTACCCTTACACCACGCCGTTTTAAGAGATGACCACTCCCACCCGTATTTATATTTTATCCCAAAATTTATTCGTATAAATTTATTAGCTCTAAATTGTGAAAGGGGTCACACGCAAGTTGAAATAAAGGTCATCATCTAGAAAGTTATTTCGATTTTCAAATATGGATAATTGAAATAATATATATGTTGTTCAAGTTATTTAATTTAATTTTGAACGCTAAGGAGGGGCTAGAAAGAATTTAAATATTCTTTCATGGTATTTATTGAAAACTTTTTCCTTTCTCATTTAAGTATTTGTACTTCCCGTCCTACTTTTCTTACCAACCATAATGGTTCGATTAATGGTTGAATGTACTAAGGTTTTTTTTTACAATATGATTTCCCACACTTTCTCCGTGCAAATGTAAGTACATTTTCTATAAAAATAACATTCCTAATCCCTAATACCATTAACATAAATAATAATGTAACATTAACCGCTAGTAAAACGCGGTGCTATGGAAAAAAATGTATATGTATATAAGGGGGTCCAACATATCTCAGGAATTCTGGGGGGGGGGAGGGTCCAAACCCCCATCACTCTCATTTCTGTACCCTGGCTTGTGCTTGTGCTTATTCTGTTACCCACATATTACACTTCCTGGTGTTGTGTTGGGTGTTGAATGTTGCTGTCCTAGGTTAGGCTAGTTTTTAGATCTATATCCCTGTGCATGTTTCATCATGCCACCCTTTATTATAAATCCTGGTGGTAAGAATGGATATTCTTTCTTGAGTGTTTTCATAAGTTGCGTTTTGTTATGTAAATATTTGAATAATTGAAGCATTTAGCTAAGTTAATTTTAAGACGTTTTCTAATATAGTCATCTTTAAATTCTATAATTTATCAAACCTACATAATACAGTAACATGTAACCCAATATCCAAATTAACATGTAATTTATGTGTTTAGTGTTAAGGTAAAAACAACATTTATTTGAAATGTATTTTCTATCCACGTTTTCCAAATGTCAGAGAACTTATAAAATATAAAATACGGATTATTTATTTTTTCTAAACTAGTTTCATATAGAGACATAACCATGACCACACACAGGCTGACCAATGTGGGAAAAGTAAACTTTCACCTTCGAGGAGAGCAAATAGTAGGACTTTTACACCGTACCAACAGAATGAATCCCACTGTGAAAACACGCACACAAATCTCAAGACATATATGTCAACGTTTTAAAATACTCCTTTTCTTGATTTATAATATTTTTTATGTCTTAAAGGACAAGAAGAATCTATTGCTTGCATAGCTATGTTTTGGGCCTTTAAAATGATTGTATGCTTAGCTATAAAAATGTTTTGAAAATAATTTAAACGGCTAAGGAATGACATTACTGTGAAGACTGTTTAAATACAGTAAATGTTATACCTTAAACAAGAGATAAACTTACTTATGTAATACTATATGATTTATCGTCACTAGTGGCTCCATGGTATAGTGAGTGAATTTATTCGAACCTCAACCAGGGTATTTACCAATATTATTTATCAATATGGCGTTCAAACTATATTCTCTTAGCTAATTTGGGTGAATTTTATCTAATTTTACCTACTCATCCCTACTCCTTTAGCTAAGTCGTTAATATCTTAGGAGTTAAATAAACTGATTAAGTAATGATAAAAAAAATACTAAAACCCACATCAGTAGTACAGTAGTACATGGACTAAAAGTCAACCTCATTAAGTGTAACAAGAAATTGAGGTTCGATCCCCAATCAGGGATACTGAGGGTATTTTTTTAGATAATTTTACACCGTTCCTACATATGAATTTGGGTAATTTCCTCTATACTCTAGTTTCCTTCTCCATACATGATTAATTTATTTAAATGTGGTTAGCACAGACAAATATTAAGATACTGCAAAAAAAAATTATAATATTATACAGTGCAGTAATGCACTGAGATTTGAAATAGAAGTGATTGGACTAGCAATAAATTTAAACTTAATATTTTTAAGCCGGCAGGCACATGTTAGTATGTTTACAGTCTGATGTGGTAAGAGAAATTTAAAAAAAAGTGTCAGGTGGTTTTCTAAAAATGAGAAAAGAGTTTCCACCCCTTGAAAATTTGCCTTCCAGCTTTTCATTAAAAGTCAGGGGAAGTGTCATATTTTTTTTTCTTCTAATTCACAAAGACTATAAGGCAAAAACCACACATGTATATATGACTTAAATCTTGAAGAAAGATTAAAGATTTTTACAAAGCCATGAATTTTAAATGTAGATTCTATTCATATTCCGAAAACCTGCAGTAGTGGCCACATATGCATAACAGATTTGCCTTTGATTATTACTAATATTTTCTTTCATCGACGTCCTACCTACTTGTCCGGTCTATTGACAGGTTTTACTTAAGGAGGTAGGGATTATGAAATATGAAAGTTATAGGAAAGGTACCAGCATTTGTTTGCGTGGGGATACCTTAAGAAATCCATCTATTGGGCTGGGGATTTGAACGGTGAATTCCTCGTCAACCAGAAAATCAGACCAGAAACTAGTTTCTTATGAATTAATTATTACATTTGTGCTTTTTTTTTAGCACTGCGTCTAACTACCTGTTCAGGCTATACGCACATATACTAATTACACTAATGAGCTAGGGAAGGAAGGTTTTAATTTAGATGAAGTATAACCGCATTTGCGTGGAGGGAGAGTCATAAACCATTTTGGAAAAAACACTCTCAACACACCCAATCGGCAGTCTAGTTTACTTCGAGAGAGAGGTACATTGGTGATGAAAGACTCTTATTGAATATTCTCTAAGCAAATGCGAGTACATTTCTCCTAAACAGCTTCTCTCAACACTGCACATTTCACTAAAAATAAATATTAAATGTTTGATGGTTTTAATGAGGTTTTGTTTAAAATGTATTACAAGTGAGTCGGTATCGAATCACATTGTGGTTTTAGCATATTATAGTGATACTGCACCACAAACAAAAAAATATGACAGTTTGTATTCTACAACAAATCTATTTATATTGGTCGTAAATCATTGTTTGTTTCTATAAGGGAAGTTGAGCAATCATTTGAGGATTTTTCGATCAAATTGGTCTTTCAATAATATTATAAAAACGCTCAAAATTCCCCCCTCCAAATATATCTTCAATAAAGTTTTCAGATCCTTCAGAAGCTTGATCCATATGTATATTTGATAAAGTTGTAGTAAGAGATCCATAAGATCAACCTAAATGTATATTTGATAAAGTTGTAGTAAGACAAGATCAACCTAAATGTCCACTCGATAAATTTTTCGTGCAAGCTATCAGAAGTTCAATCTAAATGGATCTTCAATAATAGTCCTAACACTTTAGCTCAATCAGTAGTTAGTCTTACTAATAAATAAGGGTCCCAGGTTCTATTTACTGTATGGCTAAGAAATTAATTATTCTTTAAATGTGTGCGTCCCATTTAATATAGGGGGAAAATTGGTGGAGGACTGGGTGTTACGTCTGTTCTAGAATTAAGATAGTTTTTAAGTTGTGTGTTGATATAATCAGTCTGTTCAGAAACTGATTATAAAATAACACATATAAATCAAATCCCTGCAATAGTATGGATATTCAATATAATTTAGTAAACCCAGCAATATAATACGTAAGTTTAATCCTGTCTTTTGTGTGAATAAAGGTGGACTTGCGGTGTTTAAACCTTTGTCCTCTTCATATATTCTCATTTTCTCTCTTACGTGAGATACTTGACTGATTTATGGCCTTGGACCTTTTCTTTGAAGAGGAGAATTATAATTTAGATGTTTCCATCCTCATGAATACTTTTTTTACTATAAAAAAAGAGCTTAAAGAAAAAAAATTGCAAGTGTGAGCTTATGAATTCTGCATTAGGGAGGAAAGTCATTAATATCTTGATGTTACACAAATTAAGTTGATAATTTTTTTTTTAAGTTTTCATTAAATTTTAACCGTGCTTTTAATCAGGCAGGTGATTCAGTATGTATTTATGTTATGTATATATCCAATGGCTTCTTCATAAACACATATTTATATAATCATATTAAATAAAAGCTCATTTAACCTACTGTAGGACAGCAACACTTAACACCCCAACACAAATACTAGGAAATGTATTCTCTGGATAACAGGATGAACACATATAAAGTTATACATACTTAAAAACTAACTTAACCTAGGACAGCTACTTTAAACAACCAACAAAATTACCAGGAACTGTAATATCTGACTAACAGGACGAACAGACACAAAGCGATTCAGACTTACAAACTAACCTAACCTAGGACAGCAACATTGAACACCATAATACTAACCATAGGATTTAAGATACTTGAATAGCAGTACATTATTATGTAAATCAAAGATACTGACTTCTTTAAATATTAATTTTGTTAGTAAATATTCAATATTTATCCACACATATATTTATGTATTTCATTCAACAAAATAACAAATTATCTCTATTTCTCCAGTCATATATTTATAATGGAAGTTATGGTGACCTGGTGGTCTAGGTGTAAGGTTTCAGACTTCTGTGTTGGGAGTCCGGGGTTCAATCCTCAGTCCCGGCACAGATTTATCTGATTTACAAACCCTTCGTTAACCTCTGACAAGACGTATATTAATCACAACTTGTGAATGTGAGGAATACCAGGCCTCCACAGTGGTTCGGATCCCACGTTAACCTGTAGGTCCTCCATTTCATCTCACAATCACCCTACCATTACACATTAGCGTAATTGCGTATAACCCGAACGGGTAGTAAGACGCTGTGCTAATAATAATATAGTGGAAGTTAAGTAACAATAAATACGTCTATTCGTATACGCCTGCACATGTGGCCACGTGGACCAAATGCTAGGTTCATTTAGTCTGTTATGCTTGTGACAGTGAGGTCTGGGCTCAAATCAAAAGTGAGTGAATTGAGGCTGTATTATTTCTTAAATAGATTTCCTCTCTCTTTCCATTCAAATGTAATTAAATTTAATTTTCCCTATATTCTACTCTACTAATGCTTACCTATTAGCGTAATTAAATACTTATAGCCTGGGCAGAAAGTAAGAAAAGGTGAAGCAAACTAAGTTATTCTTTTAGAACTGCTTTCCAAAAATTTGAAATAGGTATGTAATTTTTAAATAAAAATTAATTTCACTTAAAATTAAAACTGTACTTTTTGATTATACCCAAAAGTTTATCAAAAATATGGACAAGGTTCAGAACCCCAATCAATTAAGGTTGTCTTTCTTACCCTGAAGCTGATAATTTAAAATGTTCAAGCAATTGACCCAGGGGAATTAGGTCTTATTTTAACTCGAACGTTTGGAATGTTGTCTGTCTGCCTGTTTATTCCGTGACTACTGCAAAACAGTGTACTATGTTTTTTTTAAATTTGGTAGCGACTTAGGCAAAACGTCAAATGCATACGAAATGATGTTTTTTAAATGTTGACATTTATTGCAATACTGACGTCTTGAACATATTGGAACAACGGTTATTCTGTAAGAATGTGGAATTAATATTTTTTTCTGCTCAACATAATCACTAAGGAATAATATTATTATCATCAAATCCAAGGAGAAATTGCAAAAGAAATTTCAATTTTAAATCTAAAGAGAAATTACAGGAGATACATAAACTTGAAATAAAAAATAAATCCATCCTAAGAGAAAGCTTAAGACTGTAGTAACAATAAGACCATTAAATAGTTAATTAACTTAAAAATCACGGAGTAAGGTCCATTGTTCACAGAGCTACTCTTAGCTAAGATGTATTTTTGATTAATTCTCCCCCACGTGTCATTTACAGCTTTTACTTCAGTCATGTGATCTTCAGGTACCACTTTATACGTATATATATATATATATATGTAGAAAATTTTCATGGGACAAATATTTGATGTATTATTTAAAAAATAAACTTCTTTCAAATACATTAATTAATTACTATACTGCAGTCGCCAGTTAAGTACAGTAATATATGTAACTAAAACTCTACTGCAATCAGGGGTACATTATTGTATTTAGTATAATAATAATTAGAGTATAGTAAAAAATTGATGTAGCATGTTTCAATTGTTTTACAATTTGTTATTGTGAAACTAAATGTCGAGTTGTATTTATATAGTTTCGGGTCCATCCAGATATTATTGAACTGGATGATACCCGGTACCAGTTAGGCTGGATAATCGAGGTTTCACTCTACATGTAAAATTACATCAATAGTACAGTAAAATAGTATCAATGTTAACCGAGAAAAATCTGTTTTATTTTTTAAAAGGAGCTCTAAATATCAATTAATAAGAAAATGAAACTGTGAATGTACTTTATATAACAAATCTTCTGGTTTCTCATGAATTGTTTAGCTTTATGTAACTGAAACCCAGTTCTAGACATTATACTTGTGAGTAAATAAAACATGAAACCTGTTCATAATAGAAAATATGAATGATTTTTGGAAGCTTTTTTTTACGTAAATTTATCCATACCACAAAAACAATTTTTCATATATTTATTTAATTTGTGAAATATTTATTTTAACTTAATAGGCTACATTATTTTATTTTGGTTTCATAAATGCTATTACGAGTATATTTCTCTTTTATCCAAGACTAGGATTACTAAATAAATTAATTACAACACTAAAGATATTATAAATTGATATATTCAATTAAAAAAATACAATAATAATAATAATAGATAAAAAAAGATATATTAAGAATACTACATCCTTAATTTAATATCTACTTAACAGTTTAATCAAAGTAAATGTAAAGACTGTAAGTAGAACATTATCTACTTGCAGTAAGATTAATAGTCCGCAGATTATATTAGTTAAAATGTAATTAAGAGATGAGGTAAATATAAACGTTGATACATTAAATTTAACAGTAAATTTATAATATTTGTAAGCGATTTGAAAAGTTTGTAAGTTTTCATCAAAAACTAAATAATATTATTATGTATATATTTTTCCTAGTAGTTTTATAATTCACTAGAAAATTAATGAAATCCGCCATGCACCTTTTAATTAGGTACTTTTAATTTTAAATTTTGTGTGTGTGCGTACTCATTTTACAGACAAATAAATATATACATACAAAGTTTAACTATTTGCATTGGCTTAATTTTTTTTACAAATGAACTTTACAATTTCATTTAATACCCGCCATTATTCAATTTTAAACATTTTTACATTAAAACCAATGTTTTCTTGAAAAAACTCAATAATAACTATACGAAATGTACTTAAATATATAAAATTCTAACATTAAACATATTTCTTGGTAGTTAAAAATAACTGATCATAAATATTATTGAACAAAATTAAATAACTGGCCTATTATTTTTTACTCTTTTTACATTTCTTTGTTGTTTTGTGTCGAGTAAACCTGTGAATCATATTTCGAGCGAAGTTCATAAGCCGCTCAAAGTAGGCCTAATTTTACGATCACTTGTAGTTTATCTTCTTTTTTTTCTTTTTTTACAAATTCGATTAATCACTTTGAACACCTTGCTTTATTTTTGTTGAACCAATTTTAATATTATGTTTATAAGAGCACACATAAATAATATAACACAGTGTCTGTTTGGAACCGAAAAGATATGAAAATAAAATACATCATATTAATTAATAAGCCTACATTTCGTTTAATTTTAATAGGTCTATAATTGATACAATTTCAATAGAAAAAGTTTATTTTAAAAGCATATTACATTTAGTTGAAGAGTTTAAAAAATATATGTGTATACTCTATTATGAGATTTTAAAAATTGATTTACAATGAAATCCTAAACATCTTAAAATAGAATCACAGAAATATACACATAGATTCAAATATGTAGATTTAACTAACCAAATATATGGAGAGCATTTATTTAAGGTGCGGTCGAAGGGAGCACAAGTAATTTTACAGTTTTTATAGAATATACATTTTTTGGCCATAATAAATCCAATATTTCTCCAGTAGCAACATTGAGTTTAGTTTTCTGAACATTCTAGTATCAAAAGATCTTGAATATCTGTCAAGGGTGTTCTGGAATTTTGTCAAAACTTGTTCTCTTTGTTTAAAAAGTTTTGACAAAATTCCAGGACACCCTTAACATATATTCTAGATCTGTTCATATTAGTATGTGCAAAACACTAAACTCTATGTTGCTACTGGAGAAATATTTGATTTATTTTGGCCAAAAAATGTCAATTCTATAAAAACTGTAAAAATACTTGCACTCCCTTCGACCGCACCTTAAATA
>CABFWO010000135.1:365851-400819 GCA_902155825.1 Timema genevievae | reverse complement strand
TTTTTTTTTTTTTTTTTTTTTTTGCCATTTTGCAATACTTGATCAAAATTAAAGACCAATATCTCCTTGGTAGTTTATGTTTGTCATTTTACTAAACATCGTAAATAAAATTAGAAATTGTAAATAGGATTCAATTGAATTTATTAATCAGGTTTTTTAGATTAGCAGCAGTAATATATATTTTTATAGCGTAATAGGTTGATCAAAGTTTCTTTAAAAATTAAACATACCTCAATAACTTCTGTTTTTTATATACTAAGGGTAAAATATTTTGCAAATATATTCATAAATCAAAATATTTTAAAAGTCTTTCTTTGATGAATTTACCAAAATAACAAGATTTCTAAGAGCAATCTTTTAAAATAGCAAGGGTATTTTAAATCAATGTTAATTATATTAGCACAAATGTTAGGAATAAAATAACTCAATAAAAACATTTTAGTAAATGATCTATTTAATTTAATTACTTGATTGGATTTTATAGTCTTGAACAATTAAAATAACTCACTATCATTATAGAATTGAATTAAACCTCACTCATTATCTTCATTTTATGAGTTAGTAAAATATTTCAAACAAACTTCTGGAACATCTTGTTTTTTTAATGCTTTTGAAAATAGGTGTGAAGCGAATGCATAATTATTTAATCTGTCTCACTTAATTAAAATTAAATCTAAAATGGTGTTGGAGTACATAAATATAAAATATGCTTTATAAATATATCTACCTATTTTCTAAATTGTTTTGTTTAGTACCGTAATATTTCACCCTATTTAATTAGTGGAAACTATAAACACAATATGTTTTTTTTTAAGTATACAAAGATTGTTAGTTTTTAAAACTTTCTAATCAAATGTTTGAATAATTAAATAGACATAATATGTCTAGTAAAATAATAAAATTAATATTTTGTTACAAAGATTTTTCAAACACAATAATAATTTTTTAAACTCAAGTATGTATATTATTTTGAATTAATCGAAAGAGTTTGCGACAGTAAATAGCAAGCAAAATAAAAACATATTCACAAAATGTCAGTCCCTAAAGTATATGTTGTGGACTATAACATAGCCAAGTATTTAATAACGATAGGGATATTATAGTAGATTAGAATGTCATCGACAGAACTCGCTGTAGCAAATATTACTAAAGAAATTAAATGATTTAAAAAAAGCAATTCACTTTAATCATAGCCATGTTATAGTCAACATAAATATTTCTCTGTGTGATAAATATCCATAATTTTCTCCATTTAATAAAATAATTTAATGATGAATTCTTCATAAAAGATGTGAATGATTTTCCATGTAAAATAATTTAAAAGCTAGAATTCTGGGCTTTATTTTGAAAATATATATTGATTGTATTAATGAGTCAATTTTTAAAAATAACTACCTTTGAATATTGATGAGATTAATAAATATATTAGACCCAATCACCTATTTATATCTAAAATTTAGACCTACATTACCAACCTTCATGTTAAGCGTTTCAATAATAATAATAATAATAATAATAATAATAATAATAATAATAATAATAAATAATAATAATAATAATAATGATGATGATGATGAAATAGAAAATTTATCAAATGTTTTAAAATTAGAACTTTCATAGCAACTATTTAACAAATTTGCTTTTAACTAAATTATTTTTTATAAGAATTCTACTCTGAATGAAATATTTGAGCTATGTGTGAGTTGATATATGATCAAAAATGTGCAATCAACCACTTCCTTTGAGTTGTATGAACTTTTTGTTTATCAAAGGTGAAAGAATTAAATAAACTACTAGATAATTATACTGTTAATATTAATTAAGACAAATAAAATAATAGTCTCTAATTAAATATTCCATATCCATCTTCATGGATCATTTGTTTTTTGCAAGGTAAGAATATGCTAATTCAATTTGCAATTTTTTCAAGAAAATTCTTAGTATTGGTATTCGGTTTTATATTATAATATATTTAGGAGCTATGGGTAATGGTTGTTATTTGAAGTACTGTCCTAGATAAAGTTGGTTTGTAAGTCCTGATACCAACTTGTAAATATCTATCACAGACTGGGTTAGTAATATTGGGCGTATTGTCTTAAGTTAAGTTAGTGTGGAAGTCCTACTACCTATTAGGTAAATATCTAGGGTTTGCAAATGGGTGTATTATATTAATTGGACTGACAAGGCTACAGAATTGGTGGGTTTTAAGCGTTTGTTTCTATTTTTGATTTACGGAGACCGTCTAAAGCCCCCCCAATATTTACAATATAGCCTATATTCAATACCATGCATACAAATATTCCATGTTTTTGTTTAAATGACAGACTTAACCAATGCAGTTGATATTTACCAAGCCCCCTTTAGTCTAAGGAATCACACCTTCAATAGAATAGACTTCCGATGACGGGGAGATCGAGGTTCGACTCCACTCAGGTGTAGTGTGGTTCTTACCAAAATTATTTTACTCTCTCTCCATGCAAATGTGAATACACTTCATTTAAATATAACCTTTCTCGTCCCTAGAACCGTTAGCGTAATTAGTATGTAAGCGTATAGCCCGAACGGGTCGTAAGATGCGGTGCTAAAAACATACATATATAGATTTGCCAAGAAGTATCATTTAACAGCAAAAACAAAACTAAATGTCATAAGTGCATGTCACTATCAGATTGTCTGTAGCAAAATCATATATATTTCAAACATTTTGTAATTTCGTGCAAATGTGCGGATTATAATATTTTTTAAGAGACCTCACGCACTTTTTGACACATCGTTAACCCTGTCATAATATCTTCAAACTAAGTAGATTCACCACCTATCCTAAATTATAAATTAATCTTATTGTTATTTTTATTTTATCTATGACTAAGTATTACAACAGGTTTTCCAATCAACCCTCACTATTATCATTTGGTAAAATAAACATTATTCAAAGTAGTTCATCTAATAGCAACGTGTGAAAACGGACCATTAGATTTTTTATTAATGTTATAGTCAATCAACCATTAATTTTAGAAAACGTACTTGCAAATATTAAATAATAGCTGTCAGCTCCCTATTCAAACTAAAAAAAAATCAATCAGTTATAATCGATGACTTTTCTTTTTCATATTCATTTACACAGATTATTTTAATAATAAATTCACATTAAAGTAAATTATTTATTTATTATTACCCATTTCAAAGATAAATATACATGAAATATAATAGATATTGAAATGCAATCAAAGAAATTTTAAAATATTATGACTTAGTAACTTTCTGATACCCTTTCTCAGTCAGTAGCTTTTCTGCATACCTAAGTTAAGGTCCCGGATTCGATTCCTGGCATGGCCAACCAATGTAACATTGGTAAAATGTGTGTTTAACATTTCACAGAGATGAATTAACGGCCGAGGAATGGGTGTTGAGTTTAGATATAACTTAGTTAAAGCTTGTGTGCTGATACAATCAGTTTATTCAAAAAGTGCAAGTTCAAATTTTAAAAATTGTATTCTTGGGAAGATCAAGGCATTCATCTTCAGATGATTAACATTTATTTATCAGTCTTAAAATCTAAGCCTTGTAAGGTCTAAAATTACATGCTAGTGTGATGAAAGTAAGCTTGGTATGAAAATTTATTTTTGTGCTAAGTGCACCAGTGCTTTGATATTTCTATCAGCAATTTACCGCAAATTAATTAATCTAAGTACATTAGAAGAGGAGTTTAGTTGTTTAAAGAAAATTCACCAGTATTCACATAGAGGGAGTATGGGAAAAGGGGGTAAGAGGCGTTTTTTCACGTATTGTTTCAGTACCTATAGCCACCTTCTTGTAAACCACCTGTGAAAATTAAATAAATAAAAATAAGAAATGTTTTAAATTTAATTGTCAAATATTATTTACTGACAGAGTCACTATGTATGAAACCCACTAGTGCTCATAGCGTATAACCCAAACGGGTATTATGACAGGGGGCTAAAAAAAATACTAGTGGTCATATGCAGGGGCGGATCTAGATAATTTTCATAGGGCGGTCATAGTTACAAATAACCTAGTTACTTAATATGTTATATTTCTGTTTAAAGCCCTTTAATAATTTCTCATTTATATTTGATCTTAGGTATGTTTTAAACCGTGGTCATCCTCTCATATTTTTTTAAATCAGATAGTTTTTATAAACTATTTGGAGTGGCCTTCTAACAATTTAAAAAAAAATGTTCACTCTAGAATTTATGATTAGTCTTTGCCTTTTTTTTTAATTAGATTATTTTACAGGCCATAAGAAATTTTTGAAATTTGGATTCCCCTTGAAGCTATTTAGAGTGATCCTCATCTTAATTTTTTACGATGATTAGATAACTCTAAAAGATCATCTTTGAAGTGGTCTTCCACCGACAAAATTTTGAAAATTGAATTATTTCAGAAACTAGGCTATTTGGGGTGGTTCTCGCCTGAAAATTCTTCAAAATGACATACACCTAGAAGTTATTTGGAGTTGTCCTTCCTTAGACATTTTTTGAAATTTGGATGACCCTGGAAGCTATTTAGAGCTTTCTTCCCCTAACTTTTTCTGCCAATTAAATGCCTCTAGTCTAGTAGTTTTTGAAGCGGTCTTCTCCGGCAAATTTTTGACAATAGAATGCACTTAGAAGTCATTTGGAGTTTGACTTAAAGGCCATCTTTCAGCTTTATATTTGATAATATCAGAATATTTGAAATATATCTAGGGGGGGAATTTATTCCAGGGAGGAGCAAATAATTTCCAGGGGGCAGAGTCCCCCACAATTCCGTCTCTCTTGCTGTCCACACATACTTTATATTCGGTGTTCGTGGATGAACTGCTCTCAGGTGATGTGTGGTAGTCTACCGTCTCTCTGCGGAACAATGTTCGTTACTCGCTATGCACGACAAATATTCTTACATGAAAACGAATATTTTCTCCACACTTGCGTGGGTTATATCTAACATTGAATAAAGGTGGACGAATAACGGACGTGTGGACCCGCCTTAAGAGATGTCTGAGTAAAAAGATTAAAATTTGTATAAAATATATCTGTGTTGTATTTTATTTCTAAAATTTTTAATTTAATTTTGTTTTTTATATTAATTTTCTAACCTTCACAGGGGGGTCAACTGACCCTTTGACCCCCCCCCCCCTGAATCCGCGCCTGGTCATATGGTCCAAGGTAAATATTCTCAGAAGGGATGCGGTCAAATTATGTAAAAATGTATGTTCATTTCAACAAATACTAAAGAAAAATATTTTATATTTAGTAAATATGGTTCTTGCAGGGAATTTAGTGATTTTTATTTAAAACACGTATGCGATGATGGTTTTCTTAACTCATAAGTACCTGGACATACTACGGGAAAAAAAAATTCAGCAAATACTAAAAAAAATTACTTTTTGTTAATATTAATAAAACCTCTGTGGCAAATAGCTTTCAAAGGAATATTTGGAAGGATTTAGAGACTTAAAAATACGAGGACGTCTTATGAGTACGTTGAGATTCGCAGAAGACTTGGTAGTACTAGAAAAGAAATGGTTTTGTTTCAAACTATGATGTACAAATTAGATGAAATGGAAAGAATGTATGAAATATAAATTAGTATTGATAAATTGAAGGTGATAAGGATTTCCAAGAGAATATTGCCCCTGAATATTGTGGTGGTAAATCAACAGCTGGATAATTTGGAACATTTCAAATATTTAGTAAGTTTAATAACGATCAACACTTAGTGTATGCTGGAGATAAAGTCAAAAATAGCGATATGTCAGGCAGCTTTCAAAAAGAATAGGATGATATTGACTAGCAAACTGAACTGATAGATGAGAAGAAACTGTGGAAGTGCTACTTATGAATCTGAAACATGGAACCTGAGTAAAATATAGAGAAGATAAAATGAACAGATCGTGTGACCTATGAAGAATTGTGTAATAGAAAGAAAAGTGGGAGGTAAAAAGGGACCATGAATATCAATAATGCAACTGTTTGACGAATTAAAACTAGAAGAAAAGATGAAGTTTCAGGAGCTAAGAAATTAAGGGCTGATAGGGCATTCTGGAGGATCCTTTTGGACAAGGCAATGGACTAGTCGAAACACAGAATATATAATATTAATAATAATAATAACAAGCATTAGTATTATTATCATTTCTATTATTATTACTATTACCATTATAACTATTTTGCCATTAAAAATGTATAGTAGAAAACTTAAATATTTTTTTATTACTATTATTATTATTGTTATTATATACTATACTGTGGGACCAGTGAATTATTATTATTATTATTATTATCATCATCATTCAGTGTTCCTACAGTGCATTTTTAATATTAAAATAGTAATTTTGTTTTAAGAACGTTATCTAGCAATATGTCCTTAAGGTGAGAATGAAGGGGACGCAGGAAAAGGCTAGTGTTTTTGCAGTTTGTGTAACAAAGTATGTTTTGGCCAAAATAAATAAAATATTGCTTTAGCTCAAGTATAAATATTAATTTTCCTCACATGGTTAGATCAACAATACTTGAATATATGTCATGAGCATATCAGCATTTAATAACACACTTTTATGAAGAGAAAAGGTTGTCATTAAATTCCAGGACATCCGTGATAGATATTCAAGAACTGTTGATATAACCATGTGAAGAATATTAAACTCAAATTTTTTTTTACTAAAGCATTATTTGATTTATTTTGACCAAGAAAGTTTTAATATCAAAACTGCAAAAAAAAACCTGACCCTTTCTCGCTTTACCTACATCCCCACCTTAACGTATAACGCCTGTACTGTACATAAGGAAGTTTTGTAACAAGAGTGCCACAAAATATAGGGAATGTATCAAGTGGTATAACCCTGGCAAAAATATTGAGAAACACTAATCGACAGCGTCAGTCTCACAATAGACAGGCTAACACCATTTGGGAAGGTCAAGGTTTGAATGCCGGTCAGATTTACTGGGGATCATCTTTCAAATGGGATTTTCACAAACCCGCTCTACATGGGACACTTCCTTTTTAACCGCCCTCCTAACATTTATATTAAGAAATGTATAGCTTTTGTGCTAGAATGAAGCTATTATTATTATTATTATTATTATTATTATTATTATTATTATTATTGTTGTTGTTGTTGTTGTTGTTGTTGTTGTTGTTGTTGTATGCTAGAAATGGAATGTCCATTAACAAATCAAAGAACAAATACATATATTTTGCTAGGAAAACTAATCCTGAATTTTGTATTAATAAACTTACTATCGATAAGATAGTTTTCTCCTTCTATATTAATGATTGAGCTGTTCTCCTGGAGGTGACCTGGTGGTCTAGGGGTAAGGTGTCAGACTTCTGTGCTAGGGGTCCGGGGTTCAATCCTCGGTCCCGGCACAGATTTATCTGATTGCCAAACCCTTCCTTCACCTCTGACAAGATGTGTATTAATCACAACTTGTGAATGTGAGGAATGCCAGGCCTCCACCATGGTTCGGATTCCACGTTAAACTGTAGATCCTCCATTTCATCTCACAATCAGCCTACCATTGCACATTAGCGTAAGTGCGTATAACCCGAACGGGTAGTAAGACGCGGTGCTAATAATAATAATAATAATAATGTTCTCCTGGACATAAAACTATACTTTAACTATCAAGCTAACAATAAAATATCTCACTAATTGATATTACTTTAGCTTATTAAATTGAATACCTCCTCGTTCAATAAAGTTAACACGTCTTAGTCAGATTTAATCAAGAGAAAGTTAGTGTTGCTTGGAATTCCATTACCTTAAACTGATTCTCTCAGGATGGAAAACGTTCAACGTAAATTTGTTGATACTTGCTACTATAAATTCTTTCTTAACCAGAGGTATTAAGATTATGACAGAATTCGAAACATCTTTTATAACTCCAAACTCATTTTTATATAGAATTTATTGTGATGAACTTTTTGTTTTTAGTATTCTTAATAGAAATATTTATTGTAAATTTTCCCTTGATCATTTCATGTCCCTTCTCGTTATCAAAAATCATTTTCTCTCAAAAATTCTTACAAGGTCAGCGATGTTGGCATTTGTATCCAAAGCACAAATTATATATTTGTTGAATTCGACTCTTACCACAAAAGAAGAACCAATTTTAGCAAGTAATTCAAGGAACTTCCTTATTACTAAATTAATCATCCCATGTTCTACCTCTAATATTTAAATTTGCATTATTCCACTCACTGTTTAATTTTTATTTTTATTGATTTCAATGCTGACTGATTTTTAATACTTCTCTTTACTCTTGTAATTATTATTATTTTTCATATATTTTAGTAATTATTTATTCGTATGTATCATTATTTTGCTATGATTGTTTATTTTACTTTTTTACGTAATTATGTTTTCATGTAAAGTGCTTGTGTACTTTTCAATTCTAGCCTATTAGAAATCTTGTGAATGTTGGTCGGACTGTAGTAGAGGAAATTTAAATTGAATCGAAATTATTATTTTCTATATTGAAATATTTCCTTCCATTATTTTTGGTATGAGGAATATCGTTTTTGATAATTTTAATTTAATCAAAATTTATAACTCAAAATTAAATCAATAGGAATTATTATAATATAGCCATAAACATATTTAAACTTAAGTTTTCAAAACTTTCAACTCTACCCGTGTTTAATTGACAGTTTTTTTTCCTCCGGATAATACCAACCTGTCTCCAAGACATGAGTCACGTGACGTCTGTCGTCTTCTTACAAATCAACACCGATAGGACCTCGGTATATGACGTGCCCACTTTATACAGAGATAGCGAAAGTTTTCTCTGCATCATGACTTTGTAAGTCTCTGTGAATGTAATCTTTCTCTCTGCCAGCTCTATAACAATTTGTAACCAGCCTTAAATAATGAAAGTTATTGTCTTATCCGTCCGCCATGTTTGCAAAGACAGCCCATTATGTTTCCTCTATGGTGGAAATTTTACCTTATATTTTAGCTACATTTCCCGAGGATATTTATTTGTAACAGAATAGATAAAAAGCTATAGCTGTAGTCTTGAGAACGTGATGTCCATTGTGTCAAAGTTTTGATTTAAAATACTTTATAAGACAATTAAATTAATGTTTCATCATTTATTTAACTATAGAATTTTTTAACTCCACGTCTTACCAATATTCTGGGCTTTACAAATTTAACTACACATACCTATATATAGATTAGGAAGGTAAAGTTTAAATAAAATATATCTTCATTTGCGATGAAAGAGAAGTAAAACCATTTGAAAAACAATCCTCACGACATTTGGCCGAGATTCAAACCCTGTCCTCACCATAGCTAGCAATCCAAACTAGATGGGCTCGTCATTTAGTTCGGCACTTTAAGATATATTTTAAAAGAGTTATTACAATATTTTTGATACTTTAAACAATCTATTTCTAAACTTAAATGTTATTTCAACCATATATTAATATCTGTTAACATGTGTTAAATTATTAAATATAATTCATTCCAGGCTGAGTAGCTTATATTAAGGTAAAATGGAAGAGACCTTGGGTTAAATTTTGTGTTTTGATTATTATTATAACAAAATACTTTTTTCTTTGCTAAAATAAATAAACTTTGTTTAAGTAGATTAATCTAGTCCTACATACAGTAGTACCAACAGTTAAATATCTCTCATAAGCACAGTGGCATTTGAAAATAACTTTTAAAACAGAGACAAAAGGTCCTGTTCATATGCCACTTTCTTATGACAAATGACTAAAAGCTGTTTGGTTTGATATATATATTCAATTCTACTGAAGTAATATGAAAAGACTGGGATGAATTGTGTCCACAAAAAAGGTAAACATTAGTAACTTCGGGATGAGTCGTGTTGTCTCAATTTTACTAATCCCCTTATTTGGGACGAACCATGTAGCCCCAGATTTTCCAAAAACTTTGCATGATAAGTTTTATTTATTTTACTATGAATAAAATATATTTTTAAAAATATGGAAAATATCACGCTGGCGTTGAAATGGCCAGTTAAGTTTTGGTGGGAATAGGCTCCATACAAACATTATTTTACATTTAAAAGTATTGTTTGGTTTAAGTTTCTACATATATATATATATATATATATATATATATATATATATATATATATATAGGTGTATTAAATTTATGTTTGTATTGATATATATATCAATATATAATATAGAGAACGTGTACCCACATTCACTCTAGAATAGCGTGGAAACAGCTTAGGAAAAAAAAACACCTTATCTCAGTTCATCCAGCCAGGATTCAAAACCCGAAATTTTGCAATGTTTCAAATCCGGCTTAGATAACTTTGTTAAAAATATGTGTATGGCGATTTTTTTACTCAATAAGAAACATTTTTGAGGATAACTTAATGCAAACTGATATTTGAAAGTTTGAATATGGCTATATCAGTTTTGGTGAAAATTTATTCTGAAAAGTATTTAATATTATTAACAAAAAAATATGTGTTTTTCTTAGTAAAAATTATTTAACAATGTTTATTCATAACGATTTTTTTGTAAACACCAATAATTAAAACATACAATATGAGAAGATATTTGCGGGTCTGCCATCCACTTTATTTAAGTTTAATGGCACACAGAACTTCAAGATCATTCGCAATAAAAAGGTTTAACTTCTTATAAATAATACATAATATAAAACTGATGACAACCTGAGTGGAAGTCCCGTGCAAGAAGAACACGCTCTTGGAGAGGTCTTGAAAAAACGTCGCCGCCAGTTCTCAAGGTTCAACAGGTCACGACTGAAGAATTGGAGGGTGCAGGGTAAGGGTTGGAAACAGATGACCTTGGATACAAAAGACCTTCCCCACCACAGAGCCAATAGAGCTAGAAGCTCAAACTAACGGGACACAATAACCGGTTCATGTCTAGCATTGACATAGTTATACTACTATTATTATTTAATATCAGACATTATCATCATCATCCTTTAAATAAAAACGTCACCCTCATTAATGGGCACACGGACTGAACGTCAAACTCATTTTATCTAGTATAGTTTATCGGTGATGGGGATGCCAAGGTTCGTATCCCAGCTGGATGTATTGAGGGAGGTTTTCCCTAAATGGTTTTATCACCCTACCTGCATTCCACGCAAATGCACGTACACTTCTACCCAAATTTTGATCCTCATCCTTTACCCATCAGTGTAGTTAAATGTGAATATCCTGAAGGGGTAGTGAGACATGGTGTATAATACATTTACAATAATTATACTAGTGATTGTGTAAACCTTTTTTTTCTAGCAACCCCTTGTAGATAGGAAATATTGTGATCGTCAAAAAAATCAAATTCCAGATTTTGTTAGATAGTAACGTTTCATGATCCCCTGAAAAATAAAATTTTGTTTTAGAGATGCCGTTTGTCTGATTGTCTGTCTGTCTGTATGTTAGACTAGAGCCAAAACCATTTTACCGATCAAGCTAAAATTGTGAGTCTAAGGCTTTCAAAGGGTATTTGGAATTAGCTACCTAACCCTAAAATTAAGGATAGTGTACTTATGAGTGAAAAACGAAAAAAAATTCTCAAAATTTGCTCAACTTTTTTATATAAAATTTGTATCTAGGCATTGTTTTCCAATATAAACAAAATGAAGCATCTAATTTTTCCAGGAAAATGATTTCGAGGGTAGAGGGTTGGAGTGCATTAGCAAATATATCTGATTATTACGAAGGGGAGCTAGCTTTGGTACAGTGTGAAAGAGAGTTTGTGTGAAATGAGGTGTGTGTGTGTGTGTGTATGTGATAGAAAGTGTTCGTGAGAGAGTGTATTTGAGAAAGTGTGTGAAAAAGATAGGGTATGACAAATAAAATATGTTATCAGGAGAGTGTGTGTGTGAGTGTGTGTGAGAGTATATGTGAGAGAGAGTGTGTGAGAGTCTGAGTGTGATAAAGATTGAGAAAGAGAGAGTGTGAGTAAAAACTTGAGTGTGCTAGAGAGAAAGTTTGTGTGAAAATATATATTTTGAAATATTATCCACTCAAACTCTTTTGGTAACTAGGCAACATAAATGAACTATTTTGGAATATTATGCTATTTGGAAAAATTACACCAGAACCTATATTTTGACAATTAAAAGGGCTATCTAACTGCATTTCCAAATCATTTTTATCAATTTTTAAAATATAATAATGCATGCCAAATTAAATTTAAACAAAACTATATTATCTTTAATTAATATGCATGCGCGAAACATAACGTAAGACAATTTTCACGAAATTGACTACTTAACCTTTTAACTTGCGAATAATATTCACTTTTGTTGATTTAAATATGATTTAACGATAACAGCATTCCAAATACAATAAATGTTTCCCCAGTTTAGGTAATTAATTCCTTCAATTAAAGAATCTAGGTATAAAATATGATAGACCAGCTATTATAACGGTTATTTTGTGATCAGAAATCAATATTAAAAAATATAGAAGAAGGAAAATTATGAATGCAAAATAAACTTATCATTTTCTTGTTTGTTTAGTATATATAAATGATTAAAATAATTTTTATATTTGCTGTACCGTACAACTTAAGTAAGTTGAGTTATTATTTTTACCCAAAGATAAATATTTTGTTTACATAATGAGCTAATATTTTTAACTCAGGAGAAATATTTTATCCATAGGTAAAAAATCATACACAAATCAGGGTTTCCATGGTGATGAAAACAAAGAATTAAAAGCTGAAAATTCTTAAAACTGGAATGAAAGGTTATGTCTAACTAGAATAGAGGCCTGTGTCAAGATAACACGGAGGCCTACAGATATCTATAAAAGAAATATATGTCTAACTAGCATCTAGGATTATGGAAAGCTAGAATGAAGGCCTATGCTAAGATGAAATGGAGGTTTACGTTTAACTAGAATAGAGGACCATGATTAATTTGTCTAATTAACATAAAGGACTATATCAAGCTAAAAGGGAGGTTTGTTTCAAAGGTTAGGAATGTAGGTCTGTGTCAAACTATGGCGGAGACTTATATCAAGCTTACATGGAGTTCTATGTCTACCTAGCATGAATACCACTACTTGTTACAGCCATACTGTTTCAGAAATGTTATTAATAATAGTAACATTATATTTATTACATCCACAGCTGGTTCATTTCACCATTTCAAGGACAAATTTGGACCCTAGCTTCCTTTCAAGATGATTATGAAAAGGGGTGTAAGCTCTCATGAGCTCGAGTATTGGGGGGTATTAGGGGATTTAAAGGAGCCCAGAATCCTTCTCCCCCTGAAAGACGATTTCCCACCATCGCCGAGAGAGATTTTGAGACGCGGGCGGGGATCCAAACCTGTTCCTCGGTCACCCTCTATCTACGTGTTCCTTGAGCTGGTTCCATTGTTCTTGCAAAGGAGGAGAGCGACTTTCTGGAGCAACCTCTCACTGCGGCAGCTTTGCAAAGTGCTCGTTCGCTACCTCTTAGGTTGCAGAAGATGTAGCTCAGACACTCTCGTGGGAAATACGTTTACAAATAACTGTAAAGTGGTGGGGGGAAACGTAGTGATTTTTTTTATAGTATTGCGTCTTATTGCCTGTTTGGGTTGCACGATTAAGTAATAACTACGCTACAATGTTAGGGATGAGGAAGGTTGAATTTTGGAGGTAATGTACCTGTATTTGCGTGGACGGAGAGAGAGAGTGGAAGAAAATTTAGGAAAAAACCCCTTCAGTAGATACCTACCGGGACTCGACCTCTGATATTCCCAAAATTGGTGTCTTGGTATGTTTAAAGTCACGCCTTATAGTTTAAATCATTCTATCACCAAAAGGGGGAAAGAGGGTTGATAAGCTTGGGCGAGGCTTCAAATCCTAGACTTGGCTTCGAAGCAAACATCAGCTTTGACTTCGCTTCGAAACAAAATCCAGCTTCGAAGCTTTACCATTAAAAATATTGACAGCTAAAATACTCCATTTATGTTCAATAATAACCATTCTGAGCCGTTTTGTACATTACAAATTAATATTTATATGGGAAAAATCTGAAGAAATTGAATTGCATGTTATGATAATAACTTGATTTATCAGATTAACACAAAATATTACAAATAATTGTGCAATAAAACATTTTACAATTACATGTTAGTGCATTACGTAATATAAGTAGCCACACTAACCGGCCCCGTGATGTAGTGGTCAGTGCACTTAACTATGAGCTTGGGGGTTCTGGGTACGATTCCTGGCTGGTACCTTGGATATTTTTCCCGAAAGGGGAATCACACCAACGGTACCAAGGTTGAGCTATTTGGTCTTAAGCTAGATTGTGTTTTCTCTGTTTCTACACTCTCATAATTACTTAAACCATCAACCTCATCTTATTTCATCGGGACTTGAAAGATCCTCCTCGAAAAGGTTGTAAGATTAGTAAATTCGGGCGTCCCCTCGGCAACGGTACATTAGTACTGGCCAATCTTTCCACAAACTGGGCTAGGAGTGATGTAGCCCTGACGTGCAGTACTATCATTATAATAATTTCCAAGCATAAAACAAATAAAAGAAATTTTTAAAACTTCGATTCAGTTTCGAGAATATTTCATATATTCGATTTAAGCTCGATTCAAATTGAAAAAAATTGACCCCGCACACCCATATTGTTGATGTAGGTGACTGGTATAAGATATACAGTAAGTACCTACAAGTGAGTTTTTAGTTATTATATATTTTTTGGGAGAAACTCTTTGTTTTTCCTTGACTAAAAAAAGTTCTAAAATATGTAATTATTGGAACCTTTCTATTCCTAAATAAAACACTTTTTTTTAAGTTTTAGTGACTTATTAGTAAAATACTTCATCTTCAATAGACGCTGTAAATCTTTTTTTATAACAATGAATCTCTTTTTTAAAAAAGTGGATTAAAATATAAAAGCTATTCTTGATAATTACACGTACAGCCACATCTAAATATGTTTTAAATTGAAAAATTAAATCTAGACACGGGAATAGAACCCGGGACCTTTGGCTTACTACGCCAGTGCTCTTACCACTGGGATATCCAGGAATCGTTCCGTAGCCAGGGTCATTTTTCACTCATATTTTAAGGCAGAATCTGTTATGGGCGTGAGGAAATCGTCAGCTACATATGTGTGTTCAATTAAGGTCGCCCACAATTGTTATTTTTGAACGAGAGTTTGTTAATCAAGAACGTGCAAATGATTTTTCTAACAAACACATGAATTATTACAAGCCCATTTCAGTGGTAGAATGTTCTAAGTCTAAGGCGTCACTCTCGTAAATAGATTATACTGCCGGTGACGGGGAGATCGGGTTCAACTCCCAGACGGGTGTACTTAGAGGGTTCTTTTTCCTAAACTGTTATCTACTCACCTCTAAGCAGATGCATCTACACTTCCTCCAAACTCAGCCTTCCTCATTCCTAACTGCGTCTGTATATCTTATGGGAGAAGTAGTTTTAAAATTGCAAAACCACCAAAACAATCGGTGATTATCTTTGAATGATCTATTGTGATAGTTAAGTTGGATTTTATTCGTTTGAAGAAGGTTAAATTAATGTTTTTAACTATTTACTTGTATATAAGATTTCCAACATTTCGTGTCCTTGAAAATGATGTAGATTTAACTTTTCATGAATATATTTAAAATTAAATAAAAGTGCTAAATGTAACCTATTTACATTCATCTTGGTGAAAACCATATTTTTAAATAAAAAACCACTTCTTAAAATACGTGGGATTTTTAGACAACTGCCAAAAGTCTCGGTTCTTTAAGAGGTTGCCTTTTAATTGAAAACTAATGTTGGCCTTTATATTTATTCATTTTTAAAAGGGTGGATTTTGTTTGATTTTTAATATTATCTGCGAGTTCCCGGCGTTTCCCGGATGAAGTTTCCAGACTCTTGAAATGTATTTGCAGATAAAGGATTAAAATTTTACCTTGGTGAAAAATCTCAATTCAAAACTAATCATCATATAAAAACAAAACAAACTATTTTCAAAAGCACATACTCATAGTGAACAATATCAAATAAATGTATAACATCGCCAACTGGGGGTTCACTCGAATTGAGCCTCCAGGTCATTAATGTATATAAAAGTAAGAAAGATAAACTCTATTTTTTTGCTCCCTCACTTTTCCCATAGTACGTATACAGAGTACTAACTTTTCAACATTTAAGAAAGTTATCCACACTGGTAGTCATGCAGCAAACGACGTCAGGCTTGCAGTAGATACACAAGTAATAATAAAGCACACAGGTGCACTTCTGCCAGTATCCCTAAGTAATTATAGCAAGTTTCTCATTTTGTTTAGGAGATACTCATCTGGTGATTACGTAGTTTAAGACGTCGGGCTTGCATTATGTGTAAAAGCACAAACTAAGTTTATCCTAAATATGGCAAGTTTCCGTTTTCGATGTGTCATGGATTTTAAGCTATCCAAATCAATATTTTATTCGTTAAGCTTTCAATTGATGTGTTTGTTTTAATATACCCTAGCTAGGTGCACATCTGAAATATTTTCCAAGGTATCTAATTAAAGTTCATGCTTTCTTCGTTTTTTGTTTGTTTTGAAACTACCTTGACCAATAATCAAACAGTCTATGGAATCATATAACTCATGATTTAAAAAAAATCTCTCTAGGGTGCAGATCTTTCACGAAGTGAAAATGAGAAGTTTCATCTTTTTATGTGTATTTATTTTTAAATCTACCACCCTTTGGTGATCACGTGGAGTAATGAGTTAAGATATCAGCGTAAGTATACGTTAAAGAAAATACGCCGGAGGTAAAATCTTCTTAGCTAGTAAAACTATACTAATTCTCAATTTCTATGTTTTTTAGTTTTGAGATTATCCATTCTTCTAGTCAGGTCGTTTTAAACTTAGATTTCTTAATATATGTAAAAGTAACAAGAAAATATGCCCAAGATACACAGTCTTACACACAATACTAGTTTGAAAAGGAATGAACTTGAACAATTTATTTTTCTTAATTTGTGGGTTTCCCAAACTACATAGAAGTATATATATATATATATATATATATATATATATAGAGAGAGAGAGAGAGAGAGAGAGAGATAAATACATACACACACAGGTAGGGCGTCATAGATCAGTTGATACCCAGTTTGAGAAATCCACCATCTAAGAAATATATGTTCAGTACACACGCTTGGGGTGCATACTCTAACTAGGCAGGGCGGCCGCTGAGATGGTGTGGCTTAGGTGTGGCAAACATGTGGTGTGACTTTCAAGTGGTGAATATATGGAACAAAACCAAATGATGTGGCGTCTTTGCCATCAACAAACCACACTACACGTGCCTACGGACATGATGATTCCAGTCGTCAACATAGACTCATCAGAAGATGTAAACTACTGAAGTGGGGGACTTAGGGCAGTCGCCATGCGGCCGCAACAAAAGTTTATGTTGGAACCTAGTGGCGGGTGTGGATGACTCTACGCCACGCGTCACTCGCCACACCACGTCCGCGTCTCTCTAGTGGGCGCTTTCCCGTTCATTTACCTGCACTCGCCTCACGCCACATGCCATACAAACGCCACGTTGCCGCCACACCGCACGCTCCACCATCTCAGTGGGTGGTGCCCTGCATAGCTAGGTTCCATTAGATAAGTATTCAAACTTTCATATTTATTATATGAAAGTTTTTGGAAAAAATACACCACTGATAAACAGTATGTGGCTAACTTTGGCCTTAAAACTTTCTATACTTATTTGTTTTGGAGTGTACTGAATATATTATCATGTGTTATAAGTTGTCAGGCTATCAACAGCGTAAAAGTAAAGAAAAATTCACTTGAACTGTTGGAAAAAACCGCCCAATGGTTACACTGTTGCCCTCAGTTTATGTGCAAATCTTAATATTTCTAGGTTTTATTAGTTTTTAACCTATATACACCAGTGGCTCCATGGCTCAAGGTGCCAAGAATAGTTGGGGGCGTACACCCTAAAGTTTTCTTAAATATATAAGGCTATGTCAAATTTCATATTTATATGTTTCTTGGGTAGTGAGTTATTAATTAGTGTTCAAATGATCTAAGACGTTAGGCTCTCAGCGATAAAAAATATGTTCAAAGGTAATACCTTCAGGATCTCTAAATTAAGTATATAAGTATTCATCTCTGTAAATATTTTTGTTTTAGAGCTAATCGCACCGCTGGTCAAACGGTCTAAGGGAGCTATGAGTAAAATAAATAATACAATTGAGATGGAGACCGTTAGTTTTTACCAATTACTAATTTAAATGTTTATTGTTCTCGAAGTTAAAGCACTTACATAATATAATTTATTGATTTAAGTATTTATTTGGTTACTCTTGAGTTTCAGCTGTGTTTTGAGTGAATACATCATCTGTTTTTTGTGTATTTAATTATTTTAAGTTTAAACGTAAGATAAAATAAAATTACAGAACGTTACATAGGTAAATTTTATCTGCTAATAAAGAGTTTTTATTTAAGAATGGGTATAAGAAACAACCAGACTAAAATTGTGTACATAAAAAACAACCACACTATAATGTATCACTGGATTTAAATTTCCACTTGAATTTGAACAAAAAAAAATTATTTATTGATTTATTTTTCTTCTAAATGTTAATTTTATTGGCAATAAAGTCTATGATCATCCTTCAAAAAAAATAGCTCGTTGATCAAAATCCTAAAACTCTCTCGGAAAAATGCTACATAATATAAAATAAATATTACAGCACAATGGCAGAAACACTCTCATAAATATTGTGTATTATATAACTTAAGAGATTTTTTAAATAAGTTGACAGTATACAACACTTAGGTAAGTTTTCCTCATAAAACCAAATACATCATCTGGTTAACCACAATAAACACTATTTATATAGATTTTAAACCAAATTGTTCGAATGTTTTTTATTTTAATCTCAAATTTACAGAAAAAAAGGCTATTTGTAATTATTATAAAACTTATTATAATTTATAAAATTAAACAAGTATTCATATTTACAATAAAAAACTATTTCCAGATATTTATTTTGAATTAAACGTGTAGGTCAATAATTTCGAACAATTTCAAATTTCTTTAATTTATACTTTATAAATATATATGTAAACAACTCTTAAATTAATTTATTTTAGAAAACTAAATATACATTATTATTTATCATGAAAAATAATCCCTCCATACCAATTTTGACAAAATCGTTGAAACTATTTTCAAAAATATTTAATTTCTACTAATGTCTGTCATCAGTAAATTGCTACAAAATTATTTTTTTTACTAAACCAAATATATAACTATTTATAATGTAAAATACTTAACAAATACCCTTTTTGAACAAAATCATTAGGGTAATTTTTAAATTTTCAAATTTAAAAAAAAAAGTCCGCATCTAGCTACTGTTAAGTAAATTTTTCCCCAAAAAATAATATACTTCTTTATTTGTCATGTCATCAACTTCCAAGACATACATTTCAAACAAAAATTTTGAAAATCATTCATGAGCTAACTAACAACCGTGTAGCAAATATTACTCAAAACCAAGTATACATTGTTAACCAAATTGTTTGTTTAGAAAAGTTTGTATTTCAAAAAAGTCACTCATCACTATACAACCCTTAATAGATGAAAAATACGTCTCAAAGCTCTATAAAATCTAGATATAAACAAAATCCATCAAACAGTTTTCGATCTGTAGCCATGGAAAGACAGACAGACAAACACGGAGACACACAGAATTGTAAAATGCTCTTGTTTGGGTACGGGCTCACATAATTCGTAGATATTCATCGTAATCTAAAAATTCAATTTCTTTTCCACGATTAAAATATTTTCTCTTTATATGAGAAAGTAAAAACACCCAAACAAATTTATTCGGTATTTCTCTAGTCATAAGGTGACCTGGCGTTCTAGGGGTAAGGTGTCGGACTTCTGTTCTGGGGGTCCGGGGCTCGATCCTCGGTCTTGGCATAGATTTATCTGATTGCCAAACCCTTCCTTCACCTCTGACAAGACATGTATTAATCACAACTTGTGAATGTGTGGAATGCCAGGCCTTCACCGTGGTTCGGATCCCACGTTAAACTGTAGGTCCTCCATTTCATCTCACAATCACTCTATCATCACATATTAGCGTAATTGCGTATAATCTGAACGGGTAGTAAGACGTGGTGCTAGTAATAATAATAATAATAATAATAATAATAATAATAATAATAATAATTCTCTAGTTATAAGCAAACATAGGCCTACATTGTCACAATTTTAACATTTGACAGTAGAGCTTGACTTGAATATGAACGTAAGAAATGGTATGCTACAATCGCAATTTCTCATAAAGTGTAGCTCATAAGAAAATTTTCAAAAAATAGTTTTTTAGCTAACTACTCTAAAGGTAAGTTTTCCTCATAAAGACAAAGCCATAGTATACTGGCTAATTCCAATAAACCTTCCTTATACATTTTAAATCAAACTGTTCAAATATATTTTAACAAATTTCAAATTTACAAAAATAATTTATTTGTAGGCCACCCTAAAATTATTTTAAATTTGTATGGATAAAAATTCATTCTTATGTATCATGCAAAACTATTCATTATGAAATCCATCCAGAAGGAACAATTCCAAAATATTTCAAATATTTTATAATTTGCTGAGGTAGACTACACTTACCCCTGTTTTATAAAAATATGCATTCATTATTATTTATTGTATAAAATAATCGACACATATGAATTTTGAACAAAGTTGTTAGAGATATTTCCAAACAAATTAATATTTTGCAAAAATCATTCATCAGTTAACTGCATTAAAATTATTATTTTTAGAATCATAAATATATATTTTATTATTATTCATTAATTATTATGTAAGAAATTTAATATATACCGTTTTTGAAACAAATCACTGAGACTATTTATTAAATATTCAAAATAAAAAAAATTGTCATCAGTAAACAACTCTCAAATAATTTTCTCCCAAAAAACATGTATAATCTTTATTTTTCATCTCAAACACACCCAAGATATATATTTCAAACAAAATCTTTAAAGCTGTTTTCAAAATATGTCGAATTTTCAAATATCATTCATCAGTAATCTGTCCTTAAATGAATTTTCACCCAAAAACCAAATATATAGTGTTATTTCGGACGTCAAACACTCAATTTTCGAAAAATTTGGAATTCATAAAAATAATATGTCATTGGTAAACTAACCTTAAATTTAGAGCTTGGATCAAAATAAATTTACGTCCTGACATCTAGTTTAAAGTTTTAATAAAATCCATCAACCCGTTTTAAATCTATATCAAGGGACAGACAGACATTAGGACATAGGTATGGACATAATTGTAAAATTCCCTTTTTTGGATTCGGACGCACATTAGACGTAAAGATTCATCATAATCTCAAGGTCAACATTCTTCACGGTGCAATACTTTCTCTTGCTATGAGAAAGCAAAAAGTTCAACATCGTTTCATCTTCAATATTCACACAAAATGTATAGGAAAAAAGCATCACTTTTAAGGATAGGCATTTTAAATTTATCAATAGATTTAGGGGAATTTACATCTCAATCATAGTCATGGAAATGCTTCTTTATTTGTATAGATTAATAAATTTGTATTCATGAGAAGTATAGTTTCTGCATGCTAGTGTCCAAACAAATAATAATGTAACCACAAAAAAAAAATTTTTAGCTTTTTCTAAAAATCTTATTGTTATAAGAAACTAAATCAAAAGTATGTATATATGTATTTGTAAATACAGCAACTATATCAACAACACAACAATCGACTATTTTAAAATGATAGTTTAATTAGTTAACTTGAGCTATATGCGCATTAAGGTATGGGCAATGTGTGTATCATAGTACTAAAAAGATAGTATGTAACGTGTTATTAACAATATGTGTATTAATAATTGAGGTTTACACTTATTAATTTGCGATGATAAAAAGTAGCATTTTTTAAATCCTAGAAACAACTGAAATATCTTAATTCATTGAGGGAAATTAACAATGTGTCGTAAATTGGACTTTTTTTCCTCAGTGAGTCCTACTACTCGTTCGGCTTACAAAGCATACATTAATCTCGCTAGTAGAGTAGGAATAAGAAAGGTGGAATTTTTAGAGGAAATATACATTAATTTTTGTAAAGGGAAAGTGTAAAATCCTTTGGGGGCGAAAAATCAGTTCACTTGAACGGGATTAGAATCCTTATTGCCTCCAGTCTACGAGAGTGACATGTTTGATCGTTCAACCATTGATGAGATACATATTAATTTATTAAATTTAAACGTGCGTAGCTTATGAGGTATATTTTATCACCATTGTTATTGTTTTAATAGACTAAGCATCACGGGCTACCTTTAATGTATTTACATGACCTAGTTTTAGAAATAAGTTTTACTTCTAAAAGAATTAAACAATACGCTCTTATTATTAAGGTTCTGATGTCTACGTCAAAATAGAACGTGGAGTGTGCATGCAAATATACCCTTAGATATATGCCAATGAATAATAATGTTAAAGTATACCCTAATAAAATTATTATGGCTTTTTAAAATATACTCTAAATTGAATAAAGTGGTGTTAAAATCTAGGGTAAATAGTTTACATTCCATATAATTTGATAAATAAATATATTAGATATTAAATAATGGCTTTTTAGATATTGCAACAACATAAACACATAAGTCATTATTATTGTTTGTAATTTTATATATTATATGAATTTTTTTTTAATATATAACAGATTATTTGGCAAAAGTTTTCAAACAATTTTTTTATCAGGCTGATGAATACAAGTTTACTATCTTTTTCGATATTAAATTAAATTTTAGACTAAATAAATGACATGTAATAGACTTCCTGGCCTTACATCTAATTAAGTTATATTTTCTGTAAAACCGTAACTTTAATTGGTACAACCATTACTCTTAAGATCTATGACTCCTTGTAAACTTGAATTGTTTAGGTGTGAAAAGCAAATGAAAGATTAAATAGCTTAAAGAAACAAATTTATTGTTACTTTGCTTGTCGTGATTACATCGGTCACTTGTTATGTTTACATCAGTCACTTGTTGAGGCTAAACCAGTCATTAGTCGCTTAGTGAGATTGGTCTTTTTATGAAACAGGCCCAAACAGACATGAAGTTAAAAAAATTATCTAACAAAACATGTAAAAGAGTAACTAAAGTTTACAATCATGTGGTATTGAAAGCCATTCATGTACAGTACTTTTATTTCCCTTGGCAATCAAATAAAGTGACTGACCAATTTGACAAACGTTTGGCTTTGTGAAGCTAAGGGCCAGTTTCATAGTCAGATTTAGTGCGACTCAATAACAAAACAGAAGACCTAACTAGACCAGAATGTAATGGGCCAGTTTCATACGCGAAACTGGTCCATTCCATTCTAGTTTAAGGTCTTGTATTGAGTGTAGCACTGCACTTGAGGCGTACTCAATCTGACTATGAAACTGGCCCTTTAAGCCCCTGTAACACACGGATCGCTATACAGTTGTTTACTAGTCACTAGTCGCTTGATTCATGTAGCTTAGTAAAACAGAACCTTGTAATTTACATTTTAAAACAATTGAATCCACCTGTTATGATAAGAAATTGACCACCTACATTGGTGGTCGAATGGTCTAAGGCGATATTATTGCAATAGACAAGACTGCTAGCTACGGTGAGATCGAGGATCGAGGATCGAATTTCGGTCGAGTAAACTGAAGGTGGTTTTTGCAAAATGGCACTTCACTCTCCCTCCACGCAGATGTGTGTACACTTCCTCTAAACATAGCCTGTATACTCCTTTGGGCTATTAGAGTAATCAGCACATAAGCGCATACATCGAACGGCTAAGTAAGACGCGGTTCAAAAAGAAACACTTATACTTTTATAAAAAGGGGCCCTGGTACAATATTAGCTATTTATCCACCTTTTCATCTTTTTCTAGACTAATTTTATTTATGAATCAAATAGTCGAAGCTATTATTTATGTTTTTAGTGAGGAATTCCCCATCTAGATATCATATTCTGAAAATTGAAAGATGAAACTTGGACATAGAAATCGAACCCGGGACCTTTGGCTTAGTACGCCAAAGCTCTAACCACTGAGCTATCCAGGATTCATCCCATGCCCAGGGTCATTCTTCACTCATATTTTAAGGCAGAGTCTATGATAGACGTGCAGAAATCGTTGGCTACAAATTTGTGATTTTATTAATATCATGAGCTATCAGATAACGCAGCCATCTTCGATTCGGTAGTTGGCTTATTGCTGCCACTAACAGTGAAGAATTACCCTGGGCACGGGACGATTCCTGGATAGCTCAGTTGTGAGAGCATTGGCGTACTAAGCCAAAAGTTCCAGGCTTCGATTCCCGTGTCCAGGTGTCATTTTTCAATTTTAATTATATAGTGTTATTTAGTTAAATTCATTTCTCTCATCAGGTTTTTTGGACTAGTCATAAGATAGCCTTGTGCCGATCCAAGATCTTAAGATCTGCCAAACAGCTTCCGAACTGCTGATGTAACGTCCAGTTTGGTAGAGTGTAACTTCTTCTTTCTCCTTCTCTATTGCGAATGCTGCCTTTTCACTGCCCTTGTTGATGTACTTGTATATATATTTTATCGACTTGACTGATTTGCAGTACTCAATATTGATGTGAGCCTGGAAGGTACGAGATAACACAGGATTGAACGGCACCACCCGGCGGTTGTCCAGCTCCATTCCATTGACTTCGACAATGAAGCCTCCATCATTCGGGGATCTTCGCCTGTACTGTGGATATCCATTGTCCCCTGTCTGGGTCTCACTGATGAAGGGTTGAAGGTACCGCTTGGTGTAGCAGCCATCTGACATGCATGGAGAACTTTTGTTGAAATTGCCGTATGGTCCATGGATCATGTTGCTCTTCACTATTTCGTACAGGGCAGGATCTACCTCCGGGTCCGGTTATCTCAGCGTTTATGACTTGATCGATAAGTTGTGGCAAGATCCTGGTCTTCAACCATAGCAGGATGTGAATGTGTGGGAGGCCTCTATTCTGCCATTCCACCGAGTACATAAAGCACCTCGTACTCCCAAAAATGTTTCCTTTTGTTAATAGACGCATGATCATCTTCACTTTGAGATGGAAACCCCGACACAAGATATGTCGTGACGATCCTGAGCCTTTTGATCTGGTAGTGAGGCCTCTGCTATCCCCTTCCATTTTGGATTGCAGGTAAATGATATGAATAAATTAGGTCAAACATGGTGGATCACGTACGTTATGGCATCTTGCGTTCGCTCATGCAAGTAGCGTGGTCCACCGGTAAAGAAAGAAGGCAGGATAAACATTTGACCCAACTCAGTCACATTGGCATCACTCTTCTTCACAGCATCTTGCAGGTAAATGTAGTTCTCCAGCCTCAATTTCTTCTGATTGTTTCTGATGTTTAACCTCTCTGTTTCAATTTTTTTTCGTACATGTCTACCAGGAACTGATTGAGAAGACTGCGGGAAAGATGCAGTGATTTTGTTCTTCTCCTCTTACTATAATTCGGTATGAGTAAAACATGGCTGCATAAACTGTCTTCTTGAGGGGGAATTTGGTGGTCAACTTGAGGCAACGCGATTGAATAACCATCGTCACCATAGCAAAACATGAGAGGATACTGCAGGGTGTTGTAGGCTCTGTGGATCTCACTGATTCTAGTTAGCGTGTTGTTTCAACTGTCTAGCACGAGGTCTCTTTTCTCAAATACCTGACCCACAATCATGACAGCTACCTCACTTGTGGTGGGTGCGTTGAATTTACCTCTGTGACCATACTTGGGCTTCTTGTCAGGATGGATAAAAACTTGAAACGTCTTTTTATATTTCGAAACAGTATCCACGGCCAATTTTAAATCCCTCACATATTTGTTGTTATCATGCAACATATTCTGCAGCTGGGCAACTAAACCAGTTTTCACATCAGTGAAGTTGCCACACCTGAGAAATGTTTCCTTCTCATCATCCCCCACAAAGTAAATTTGCAGAAACTTCGGGTCCTGCTGTGATGGTGGAAGTAAGCTGTCCATCCTGTGATACACCTGGCCTTGGACCTTAAACATAGGTATGAAGTTGCCTTCTGACTCTTCCTTTGCCCCGAAAGAAGTCATTTGGAATCAACCATTATATTTTCTGATTACATTCATAAAGTGCTTTGAGTGATGGTGTTGCCCAGTTAACAGATTCTGTAGGGGCTCAAGGTAGTTTCTCGAAGGGAGGGAGCTGCACCTTGCCACTGCTGCAACACATGCCAGGGGTCTGGTTATTCCATTTCTTCGCTTTACACCACTGACAAATGGTATCCAATGCGCCTAAATCAACGGATTTATCTGACCCGTAACTGATGTCAGGGCTGTAACTGGGAGTGGAGTTCATTTTATTAGACCATGGAACATTCTTTCTTTGCTGTCTCTTTTTATGAGAAGGATCATTTCTCGCCATTACAGCTCTATGACCCTCCGGATGCTTCAGTGAATATGCAGCAACAGCAGCACGATTAACTTCTGGACAATTTTTAGCGTATTTAGCAGCAGCTTCAAACATTTGTTTGTCTTTTATTTTATTCCTAACCCTGGCACGGAGCCTTTTTACACCTTGTTTCTTTGGAATATTATTGGAACATTGCAATGAAGGAGTATCGGGTTGATGTGGAATAAACTGGGAGAAATATGGCAGCTCTTAAATTGCCTGGTGCACATCATATTGACGCCCGGACAGAACACCAGTAAACCTGAGCCTCCTTACACCTTCACCAGGCTCCCCAAAACCTACTAATAGTTGTTCATTCTGGTACACCTAATACCTCCAGGGATACAACTCCCCTGCCACCTCCAGCTTGCAGATGGTACCATAGGTGCTAAGCTTTGATATTTCAACACAGTAGTCTCCTTTCTGACAAAGTTTTTCCCCTCATTGTCCAAGTTAAACACCTGAAATCTGTCCCAATTCTCATATATAGTCTACTATCTGGTATCGCAGCTCATGGCCTAGAATGTCAGTGCCAAACATGGCTTATGATAATGCGTAAAAAAGACATCCTCCATCACCGTTCATACGCACATCACGTTGAGGCATCTCTATATCATCTACTAAGATATTTTTGATCTCTATTACACAAAATTATAACAAACTGTTAAATAACCTTAAATCCAAATCCGAAATCGTATTGCACCACAAAAACTTTCTTGCTGACCAAGTACGAAACTTGGATATACAAACCAAAATGCAATTCAATATAAAAATAATTTTACATTGCAGCACAAAAATTAATGCACAAACTTTATGTGAATTAAACTAAACAATAAACATTATTGAAGAAACTTCAAGGAAAAAAGCGCATCATATTCCACCAAAGAACATTCACGTAATTAAAAAAGTACATATTGAGAAAAAAGAAACAGCACCGCTCACCAAAGAGCATGGCAATCAACTCCATTTCTACGATCTCTATTTAAAAATAAATATTTACTTATAGCTAGTAAAATGTTATAAAATGTTTGTATTAGTTTGTTAAATGTTGAAAACTCCTTTACCCTTTTTCCCAACACACTCTTTTTAGCTATCAGTTTTCTATCACATTGGAAAGTAGTTGTGAATATTTTTGCTAAATTTCACATCTCTACATTTACAGATTAAAGAGATATAGCTCAACTCGAAAACCCCACCCCCTTCCCGTTTACTATTTAGGTAGATTTTTTTTTAAGCCGTCAAACACTTATTTAGTTATTTATTTTTAAGGAGAGTATATTTCCCGAGTTTTACGTTTCTAGATTAAGCTGTTTCATAGATATAACGGCTTCTCGAAAAACGCACCCTCTCCCCGTTTGGCAATTTATTTTTTTCAAACAACCGTTGAACACACATTTTTTTGTTTTTTAAGAAGAGTATTTTCCCCCGAGTTTCATGTTTATAGCTTAAGTGGTTTCAAAGGTATAGCTCAACTATGAAAAAAACTCACCCCTTCCCCACTCACCCGCTTGGATGATTCTCTAATTATGCCTCAAACTACTCATTCTTTAAAATATTTCAAATTGGGGATAGAAATTTTCAAGTTAATATAATAAGAAGAGTTAATCCTTTTTTTAAATTATGGCTCAATTTCGTGATGCATCGTTAGTATGGTAATTGATTACCAAATAACTTATTTTTAATTTAATGTGAAAAATATATCGTATAATTAGTGTATTGTAGGACTGTGGCCAGAAATTTATTTTTGGGTTTTAGGTGCTATGAATTGTATAAAAATCCACAAGCCAAGATATTCATGATTATTCTTTTGGGGCTGAGGGAAGTATTAAATTCCCAAAACACTAAAATAATACAATACCACCTAGCTAGTGGATTACTACACCTATCCTCTTTTTGGCTTCAGTTCTGCACCCTTATTTGTGGGATCATCCAAGAATATATCCACATCTAAAAGTATACTTTCTAAATTTTTATGACCTTCTAAATTTATTTAGTACTCATACTTACCCTTTGAGGATCAATTTATTCTAGTATGGAATAATCTAATTTTTTAATTGATCCACTTTTAAATATTTAGAGAAAGATGATAAATAATCGTATGAAAAACTCTCAAAATGTATTAAATAAATGACAAAAAAATTATTTTATCAATAACAATATCAATAATAATATGAATCTAATAACTATCAACTTTTAACTAGTGAAACATAAAGCTAATACATTTGTTAAAATGCATTAATAGTATTAGCTAAATTTACTAATAAATATATTGTATTAATGATAGGCAAAGTTAAATAAATTTGTCCGTCACCTATACTGTGTTTATTTAAAGGAGCTAGTTGATTAAATTTGTTTCAATTTATTGCGCTATTTATGATCACGCAAAAAATCTAAGACGTCATAAAAATAGAGCCTGGTCAATTTTGAGTAACTATAGGCTAATTATTATTTAGAGGTATGTATTTATATGTCTAAGCATTTATTTCCAAAAATCGAATGTTTTGTATAATGCTTCAAGAGTATTTATAATTCAGTACGTATAGGTGCCTTGGTTTTCTTATTGTTAATTTTATTTTCTCTCCTTCGTTTATGTGACCGATATCGGCTAAATAATCACTATTGGTTATGTCACGTTACCTTTTAGTTCACTCCAAGGAAGGCAAACAAGTCCGACTAGTTCATTTATTAGAATCGTTTAATTGAAAGCTTCGTTCATGATCTATAGACCATTATAGGATACAAATATATCTAAAGACTTGAATTAATACCATAAATAAACGAAATTTTGTTCATAAAATTCTAGTATAAAGCTTTCGGTTCAACATTTTATCATTGCTAAGTCAATTTTAGAGGTTGGGTTCCAAAATCAGATAATAGTCTTACTAAAAATAAAAAATAAATGACAATATTCCTATCTGCATCGGTGGTTTCATGGTATAAGGCGTCACTCTCTCAATGGAATGGATTAAAGTTGACGCGAAGGTCGTGGTTTTTTTAATATTTGGATGAACTATGGGTGTTCTTTCCTTAATGGTTTCTTCCCTTCCCTCCATGCGAAAATAGGAACTGTAAATTCACTCAAAATTTTACCTTCCTCATTCCCACCTCATTAGTGTAATTAAATTCAGATATCCAGAAGTATAAAAATAAAAATTTTTGATTTGACTGGTATACCCTGATTTTGTTTGAAAAAACATATTTATTTGCAGGAAACAAAGATAATATTTTACCACACTAATCGGTAGCCACGTAGTATAACGTGCTACTCTCGCAGTAGACTAGTTTGTCGATGACAGGAAGATTAAGGTTCGAATCTCGGTTAGATGTACTGAGGGTGGTTTTCCTAAAATAATTTTCCACTTTTCCTCCTAGCTAATTCGGGTATGCTTCCTATGAATATAGCCTTCGTAAAATTACTAGCGTAATTAGTACATATGAGTATAAACCGAACTGGTAGTAAGACGTGGTGCTTAAAAATATAATGTTATTTCATAGGTATTGATAGTATCCATCAAAAGTGATAGCTGCAGATAACATGACTTGTATGAATTTTAGTAACTACCGGATGCTGTTCTTCCTACTAAAATCATACTATGTATTGTATAACAATGATAAATTAATAATGATAATTTGTGCAGTTATTATTCCTTGTGCTATTTGTATACCATGCTACTAAAGAGGAACAGAATTACTTAACATTTATCAGAGAGGCATCCTTTGGGACATTCCCTTGAGCTCGTGGGTATGAAACGTTCTTATGTCCAAGTTGAGACATTCCCTTGAGCTCGTGGGTATGAAACGTTCTTATGTCCAGGTTGATATATTCCCTTGGGCTAGTGGGAATGAAACGTTTTTATTTCCAGGTGGTATGACGTAGATCAGTGTCCCACACACTTTTTAAGTTCACGGCACACTTAATAAGTCTAAATTTTATGTGACACATTGTTTTTGGGGGGGGAGGGGTGGTACGCACCGTAGCAGCAGAAAACTAATTTTTTTCCTAAAGTAAATTCAAATGTTTTCAGATTAAAGGTTGAAGTGATTTTTGTGTGTCCAGTCTTATTTATCAATTGGAAACATTTCGTTCAAACCATTAGTAATTTGAGTAAGCCCTAGTTCTAACTTCAAGTGAAAGCTTTTGATTGTGTCAGATGTACTTTAAATTATTATAAGTGGGCCTACTAGTATAAATGCGGACGACGCTCGGTTGCCACTCGTACCAACCTCGATCGTGTTATTATTTAACAGTAATGGGTGTCGTCGCCCTACTCTGTGGCGGCACGACACATCCTTTGAGTAATATTGAGCTAGGGCACCGCTGACCTATAAGGAAATATCCTCACATTTCTTGGTAATGTAGTTTTGAAGCTTCAAAACCATTAAACAATACTCAATTATCTTTGATGATTTTGGTGTGAGCCTGTTAAAAATTAACTACTATTATTTTTTTTAATCTGGATCTATGTTTATAATCATTTACTTTGTTCTCAGGATTGAGACATTTCGCCTAAGACTTCCTTGAAAACGAGCTAATTTTATTTATTCGTGATTTTTTAAGTTATAAAATCAAAATATTAAGTTTTCCTCAGTTTTGGCTTGAGCCATATTGCTTTAATAACAAACCACTTTTAAATAACGCGGGATTTCTGGACGTCTGGAACGCGTCTGAGTGATCTGGTAGGCAGACAACTCAAGTAAACCTTTATTAGAGCAGGTACTTTCTTACTCTATGGCGTTAGGAACTAGAAACTTAATTGCCGCACTTAACAAAAGTACTATCCCTATCTTGAGCTAGTTATATTCAGTCCATCCTCATTACACCCTATCTCTTTCAGGTTTATTCGAATGCTAGCCTCCCATCTACATCTAAATCTTCCCAATTGTCTCTTCTCACCGGGATTATCAGTCAATACGTTGAGCATGGTTCTTAATACTCACTGCATGTCCTTCCGACCGTAATCTACAATATTTTAGTCCATATAAATTAAAAATAGATGTTTTGGTGCAATACTTGTGAACCTAATTTATATTTCCTCATATATTGGTGGAACCCTTGTGAACTACCTTGGGGGGCCATGACCCTTCCTTCAAGAGACACGACTAACAGAGATATGAGTGATCCCAGGATATTATTTAAATAAACCGTAGATAAAAACGGGTGTGTCATTATTGACAGCTCGGTGCAGAGGCCGGATATATCTCTCATCACGCAGGTACATACATCCAGAAGTATCACTTCCTACATCCATTAGGCCTTTTCCTTCATTAAAAATGAGCCATACGTGGGGATGTATAGACTTACAAAAAATAGGCGGAGCCCTCTGTCCAACCACCCCGGGATAATTACTGGCCGCTAAACAACCTGTCTCATTTTCTCATAATGAGGAATAATCACTTCCCGTTTAAAAAAAAAGACTTCCAATATTGGAGACGCACCCGTCCCAGAGGTCACGTGGAGTAAATCGTCCATCCCGACATAAATAGATGTATTATATACATATATATATATTGTACAGGTATATAAAGTTAAGACAGCTGGGATAGGTAGAAAAACGTTAGATTTAATATATACAATTTATATATATGTTGATAAAACATTCAAGACAGTTAGTAAGATGCTATGAATATATATTTACAGTAAAATTTTATAAATAGCGCTTTGATTTAATACTGTTAATTAAAAATAATTTTTATTATATATATATCCTATCGCTTAGTATTGTTCAAGAGGTACTATTTCTTGGGTGATCATTTAACCATTCTCACACAAATACAGTAAGCCCACATTCGAGTTAAATATTTCACTTTGAAAACAATAGAAAACTTGGATTTACTAACTCATCCCTTTCATTTGGTTGATAAAACTCATTATATCATCATTTAAATATAAAATAAAAGCTTCTTTTTTTCACCGCGTTTTACTACCTGTTCAGGTTATACGCATAAATTATATTTGTTTGTTTATTAAGGTTGTAACATCAAAACCAAAAAACCTAGACCGCTGAAAGCATACAGGCATTATTATTATTTGATTTTTATTTTTATCACGTCTCACTACCCGTTCGGGGTATACGCCTATGTCCTAACTACACTAATGGGTTAGGGATTAATAAGGTTTAATTTGGAGTAAATGAATCCGCATTTGACTGGATGGAAAGTGGAAAAACATTTAGGGAAAACCTCAAGTGCACCCGACTGGGATTAAACCCCGATAGCCCCGTCTCCAGCAGTCTAGTGCAACACGAACCGAGAGTAGCGCATTAGACCACGCGGCCACAGAAGTGGGTTTAGAGGAAATTGAAGGTTAACTACAGCTCACATAATTATTTTGTGTTAGTTTTACATATATTGTGGGACTAACACCTAATACCACGAGACCATTCCCATGAACTCTACTAAGAAGGTATTCAAAATTAATTGTTCACTTTCACAGCTTAATGTTTATTATTTATCTAACTTCACCCAGGAAATGTAAGGGATTTTAAGTTAATCTTATTACATTAGTATACGTACAATAACTGTTTACAAATTATTAGCTTTTCTATTTATTTCTCGCAATCTTACAGGTAGAGAAATTATTGTGATTGTCAAAAAAATTGAACTCGAGATTTTGATGAAGCTCGACGTTTCATGACCCCCCGAATCCGAAAAAGTAGTTTTTGTATTTCCGCCAATTAAAGCCAAAACTATTTTACTGATCGGGCTAAAGCTTGGTATCTTGGGTTTTCATAGGGTTGCACCGAGGGGTTTTTGGAATTGGATATCTACCCCTAAAATTAAGGGTAGTTTACTGAAGGGTGAAAAGAGAAAAAGTCGATTTTCACAAAATCGGCTATAACGATTTTGTTTGAATTTACTTTCAAAAATTTATAAATATTCTAAACAAAATGGCTACTCTCAATATTTCGGAAAAATGACTTTAAGGGCTCCGGTCATATGCGTAAACTCTCCCTTTTTATCATATCTCTGAAACTATTTGAGATATGTAATTACTTATCATTGTAAATATGTAGATCTATTTACAATACAAATATTTTATCCACAACAAATTTCTATAAAACCAATAACTTTCAAGCTATAAGAAAATATATATTTTTTAACTTTTAGGACAGTAAGGGTAAAGTATTGTGACCGTAACAAAAATCTAATTGACGGATGTCGACGTCTCATGACCCCCCAAACTCTAAAAAGTGGTATTTGCAATGCCGTCTGTCTGTGTGTCCTTTTAACCCCAAAATTAAGAGTAGTTTGATAAAAATCAAAAATAGAAACAATCGATTTCCTCCAAATCTGCTGTAACGATTTTGATTAGAATTCGTATCTAGGCGTTGATTAAGATTATAAATAAACTGGCTATTTTCATTTTCCCATGAAAATAACTGTTAGGGTACTTTACAGAAGGGGAAATATCCGTATTTCCACAACTATTTGAAATACTTAATAACTTATCATTGCAAAACTTTAGTACTATTAAAAATAAAAAACTTTTATATGAAATATATTTTTATAAAGCCAACATTTTCAGAAATATTGGCGAATATATTAATACAATTTTGTGAACTTTAGTTGTAAAGAGATAATACTTAATTTTTAACGCAATAATTCTCCAATGCCATAGAGTAAGAAATGAGTAAGTCTCTCAAAAAGTGTATGTTATATTTCTTTCAACCTCTTAGGAGAAATGTTTGTACAACAATGATCTATCTCTATCATTTAGATTCAATATTCACTATTAATTACCTATTTTATTGGTAAAATTTATAAATGGGGAATTTAATAGCAATGCAATAACCATAGATGTGCAACCCCTAATAAAATGTTGAACATTTTAAACCAGAAGTCAACATTTTAATACGAAGTGTTGACACACTGGGACTCAATATCAATATTTTTACTTTCTCTCTACCTTACAGTTTGTGATCGTCAAAAAAATTGAACTCGAGATTATGATGGATGTCAACGTCTCATGACCTTCCGAACCCTTAAAAGTGGTTTTGCAACGCCATCTGTCTAACCCTAAAATTAATAGCAGTTTACTAAAGGATAAAAAGAGAAAAATTTCATATTCTCAAAATCGGGTATAACTATTCTCTCTCATTTTAGACTCAATAGTCAATAATTACCTATTTAATTTTTCAAAATTTATAAAAGAGAAATTTAATAGAAATTCAATAACCATAAGACACCCGCTAGTAATATGACGAAAATTTTAACCGTAAGTCAAAATTTTAATACGAAGTGTTGACCCTTGGATACTCAATATCTGTATTTTGTATTGATCCAAATATACAAATGAAGACGTTAATTCTTTAAAAATAAAATTAATAAATTTAAAACCATAAATAAAAAATGTTTTACGTATGTCTAGCGCAATTTGTTCTTGGGTTTGCTAGTGTATATTATTTTACGAATTTTGAATAAATATCTCCATTTCTAAAAAATAGAGCGAGAAAGTTCGTGCGGAGTTCCGTATCATTTATTTTTAACATTA
>CABFWO010000135.1:321147-355064 GCA_902155825.1 Timema genevievae | reverse complement strand
CTTTTTTTTTTTTTTTTTTTTTTGCGTAATTGATTTATGGCGCTTGTTATTTACTAGGGTGCTCGTAGGTAATAATTAGAAGCGGATGAAGATGGAAGATAAAGAAAAACTTTTTTTATATTCAACCTCTGCTGAATACCCCCTCACAATGCCCTCTCCTTGAAGTAAAGTTCAACCCATTTGGAAAGGACTAATAATAATAATAGTAATAATACAAAAACACTTAGAAAAATTAAGCTTTGAAATTTTTTTGTTCCTCCCATAAAAAGGAGAAATGAAATAAAGTCGATTGTAATGTTTTACAAAATCCTTAATGTTTTTATTTGGAGGAAAGGGGGGGGGGGTGATATTGTCTTTCTTTGAAATGTATTTAAATTCATGTTTTTTTTAATTACTAAATAGAAAAGGTTAATTTGTTTAGTGTTAGGATTTTGTGTGTTGAGTGATTATTTTTTAAATAGTATTTTAACAATTAATTTAGAGATGAACATTATAAATAATTTACGTCACATGACAAATGTATGGTTATTATCATAACAGAGATGTCGAGTTCATTAATAAAAAGTAGAGATTTCTCCAAAATAGGTCTTTTTGTGTATATTTTCACTAAAATCACAAAACAACTTAACTTTCGCTGGACTTTGCTACAAGCCTTGTAATTTGTAATAGCAAGAAAGTTGTTGACTTAGTTGGTTTTTCTTCCAGCTACGATGACCAGGTGCTTCTTTATTATCAAATATATCTGTGATTTTATTGTGTCAGTGTTAACTTTCTCTACTTTGACGTAGTTTCTATCCAATCGATACATTTACATATCTGTGCGTACGGATAGTGGGTGGCGTGTATGGATAAAATTAACATGCATTAGAATAAAAAAGATGGGGGGAACCACATTGATAAATACCAATTGGAAATTCCTCCCTCTCTCATAATACATCCGGTTGAGATGTAAACTTCAACTCAGAAATTGAAACTGTTACACTGACACCCCAGACCACGTGAGCAGCAATATGAGCCATGACTACAAAAATTCAAGCAGTTATTTTAGCACAGCGTATTACTACCCGTTTGGGTTATATGCTTTTAGCAGAGTATTGGTTGCACGGTTAATGCAGCCAACTTTTGAAGAGAAAATGATTTAATACAGGTTTTTATTTATTATCCTATCTATAGAAGAATTTGTTCTCTAAAATTCCCTTAAAAATCAATAAACATTTTATCGATCTACTTCCTTTTTTCGGAAAATGAGAGGTAGGTGTTAAAGTAAGTTTCATACAGTTGTGTAATGAGTGGTATATCACCCAGCACAGAAAGTAATGGATAGCTTGATTTTAACGAGAGATTCCTTCAAATTTATGATACATTTAATAAAGTGTTGTGTAAAGTTGTGTTTTACCATAAAATAAAGGGGATTTGATTAACCAAATTTATATTTTTAGCGTCTATAATATAAAATCTTATATATAATTTGATAATCCCGTTTCTGACAATAGAAATTACAAGGAAATTGCTTAACAGATATGTTTTGTATTGTAAATAAACATTATCTTTGTTTCATAATCAAACACGTGTTATATTGCTTTGTGTTATCATAGCAACGCCTTATTAATGGTTATTTTTATGCAAGATAAAAAGTGTTGATTTACAGAGTGTTGTTTTAATAAATGAAACCAACAGGTTATGGGGCCCAGGGCGCTGTATCAACGCTTATGTTGCATAGTAAAATAAATTATCTATGTGTTTAGAGTGATAGGGTGATCAGAGATGAGATAGTATTGAACACGTTTTTGCCGGAAATCAGTAAGTTTTCCAAGAAATGTAGATGGCACCCGGATTCTCAATGCACATTAAAAAACTAGGAAAAGACAATTACGACACATGGAGAAAACAAATGGAAGCAATCCTTATACAGAATGACCACTGGATGGAACTCGCTGGAACTATTCTCAGGCCGGCAACAAAGGAGGGTGCCGACGCGGCAACCATTGCCGCGAATGTCCCACTCACGGCCGCGTGGGACAAAGCCGATCGTAAAGCTAAAGCCAATATTGTCTTGGCTGTGAGTCCTGCAAAGCTTTGTCACATAAGACATTGCGAAACACCCCATGAGGTATGGCAAAAACTTAAACTATAGTTTATCAGACGAAGGGGCCCGCTAGGAAAGCAACTCTTCTGAAAAAGCTTTTGTTCACAAAAATGCACGAAGGGGAAAAAAATGGCAGATCACCTCACAAACTTCCTCATCACAGTTGATAAACTCAATGAAATGGATATTCACATCTCTGAAGAGTTATTAAGTATAGTGTTACTGTATAGTGTGCCAGATAGCTAAGATAGTTTTTTCTGCGCAATTGAAGCTAGAGATGAAATGCCGGATACAGAGTCGTTAAAAGTAAAACTTCTCGAAGAGTACAGTGCAAGAAAGGAAAAGAAAGCTGACTCAGAGGGCGAAGGCGTTTTGTGTGTAAAATCTTACGGAGAACGAAATGTAAATAAAAACAAATCATCAGATACGAACCATACAAATCAAAATGCTAAAAATGTTCAAAACCAAGCCCAGGGTTGTGCGAAAAATCAAAATTTCAAAACATCAAAGAAATAATATAAGTGCAACTATTATAAATAAAAAAGGGCACAATGCATCAATAATTGGTTTTTAATTGTAATTTAAAATTAGTACATTTCATTCAGTGACCTATTTTTTATTTCAATTGTTCATGTTCTATTTTTAAGTGGTTTTTTTTCTTCAACTCTTGTGATAGTACACATAACAATTCGTCAAATGTATGTTTAATACTCCCAATGTTTAAATATAGTATTTTCAAATTATTATTTATTAGAGCTATGGAGTCCAAGTTAATATTAGATATAATGTAAAAGGAGAATAATTCTTCTATGCTGTTATTTTTAGCAGCCATCAACTATAGAATCAAAAATAATTTAAGTTATGCCATTAGAGAATTAATTCTAATCTATGGTTTTTAGTGTTCATTAACTCTGCATTTGTAACATAAAAGTAAACATATACCTTTGGATGGGCTAGCAACCAACTATTGTAATACATATTTTGAATGTGGCTAGAATAACCATGTACGTCACTACTCATTGCATATGAATATACAAGATATAACGAATCATTACAATCCCAGGTTATTAAGTTCCTCTTCTTTTCTATTGTAATAATATTACTTGAAGCAGATTTCCGAAAAAAAAAAGTGTCTGTATCTCTGACCCAGCAATATTGGTAACCTTTTTCCTTCTTGATTCTTCTCGCCACAAGGAAGAGTCTTTTCAGTTGAGGAGTTAAATGCTGGTTCACATAAATTGTAGCTGTAAGCACCTGAAGATCAATCATTTCTGTTGTAATTGTTTCTCTTATTTTTAGGGCAACCATTAATTCCTTTTTCTTGTGCCAATTTACAAACTTAACAATGATTCTTCTGGGCCTCTAGGGAAAAGGTGTTTCCAATTCTAGCTTTTTTATTCGGGTTACTCTGTGGCAAGCATCAATATCCTCCGTAGTATATTTACCCATAACTTAGCCGCAAGCTTGGCAATGATAGTCAAGATATTTTCACCATTTGTTTCCGTGACATTATCCATTCCAACGCTGTTTACTATGGTGTGTTTCTTTGAACGTGATCCCTGCACTTTTTCAGTGGTACTAGCTCTTCTTTGAGCTTGATTACTTCTTCGTCGACACTATCAATCCTAGGCGAGAGTGAGTTCAGCCTTTCCTTTATTTCTCCAATATCAATTGAAATAATCCTAAGTAATTTAAGCATTTCATTATCTTTAGTTGATACAATTGATGGTTTTTCCATTGTTGTTTTGGTTATGGTTTGTAGGTTAGAGTTGAGCAGTTTGATACAAAATGAACATAACTACAGGATATTTACATCCGTTTGACTAAGTAATGTATACTGTTTATCTGATATTTTTTTCGCACTTTTTATGATACTATTTATCACAGTTATCACATGATAAAGACATAGATTTCACAACTATTACGTTATTACACACTCCGCACAATGTGTTTGGTGAATCGGTCAACATCTTGTATACAGTAAGAAATTTTCCAAAAAAAATAATATTTATAATAGTTAAAAAGTCTTTTCACTACATTTATTTTTAGATTAAATAATTTATTCACTAGGATTTACAAGGATTTTGCAATTTTACGCGCACATTGTCACTGAAACACACTTCTAAAATCGCCAGTTTCCAAATTCGTTTCAAAAAATATATAGAGAGAGCTGTGTGAGGGGTTGTTTTTAAGATATCATCGTGGTGTGAAGGGGGGAAATTTACGTTTTGTTTCAAATAAAACACCGAAAGCTAAACATCTATGTAAAGTTGATAAACTTTGACGAGTAAACTTTTAATTATAAAGTCAAGTGTGGGTTAGTATATAGATCCTTTCCCAATGAAATGTCTAGAATCTATTTTAGTGCAATAATTTGCAGCCACTTTTGCAACAGTCAATTAATATTTAAGATAATAATAATTTTTTTATATGTAGTGCGTTATATAGTCATAAAATAAAGTAGAATCCAGATAGCCTAATATAAACCAATGATGCCCTGAAATATATACGATATCTGACTTCATAAATATGTGTAGTATGATTTAATATATGGCAATCAAACCTGAATAGCTCGATTTTAACCTATACCACCTTGAAATAATATATATGATACCACACTGCATAGAGGTGTGTAGTATGTTATGTTAAGTAATCAAATAGAGATGAAAATGAATAGTTATACTTAAAATTATAGTGCCTTTATCGATACCACACTTCATGTAGCATGGTTGTATGTTATGTATATTAATTAAAAAGATAGTAAACTGAAACGCTTAATCTAAACATGTAACTTGATACATTTTTGTAGTATGATAATATGTAAAGCAAATAATTAAATATAGAGGAAACTGAATAGCTCGATTTAAACTTATAACGCCTTTAGAGATACCACACTTTACACAGTAGTGTAGTATTGTATTTTTATCAGCTGCTTATGAATCTAAAAAGGTATATTTAAACTTATGATGCTTTGAAATATTTATGATACCACACTTCGTACAGTTGTATAGCATATTATGTACATCTATCAGATAGAGATGAAAGAGGAAAACTCAATTTAAGCGTATTACGCCTTAAATGATACCACACTTCGTACAGTTGTGTAATACGCTATATCTGATAATCAGATACAAAGGAGAATGGATATCTCAATTTAAAATTATTATGCCTATATATATATATAATGTAAAAATACCACACTTCATATATATAATTATGTAAAACGTTATAAATAGTATAATCAGTATAACAAATATAGGCATCTATACAGAGAACACTGGATACCTCTCACACGTAAGATAGTTAGGATACTACACTTCGTACAGTTGTGTAATACGTTGTGAATCATGGCTAAATAAAAGGAACAAAAATGGTTCATTTAATCTTTTTTTAAATCAATTTGTATTATTGGTCATTGTGTTTTACTGATAAATATAGAATCATTTAGATATTTTAAGTTGGTATATTTTTGTTTTTATAGTGTAATTTAATAAGCTAATCAACTAACATTTTTTTAAATAAGTTGTTAATATATTTATAAAAAGATATGATTAAAATATTTTTAAAAACTTTAAAAAATATTTCTTTTTGTGACCCTTATCATCTTAGGAGATGTTTATCACTTATTTGCTAATTGTAAAAATGATTTAAATATTGATTTTAATTATTATTTAATAATTTAGATAAATATTATTTATATGTGCTTATCTCTCATTTTAAGAAGAACTACTATTTGAGCCTTCTCAAGAGTAGCTTATAACATAAATTATGAACAAGCTATTAAAAATGGAAGAACAGTAAAAACTATTCGAAGAAACGAATGTATGTGTGTGAAATTTTACAAATATTAATTGTACAACTATTAAGTAAGCTTATGTATTTATTTTTATTCAGCGATTCATTTGGTCTTCTCGAAAATTAAGAGATAAATATGTATTGATATGGAAGAATTTCATTTTTTTTAACTTTTATATAGAAAGACAAGTAATCGTGAGCATCTCTCCATCGGCCGATATCTTGGTCTAAATAACTGAAACTCATTGATGAATTTGGTTTAAACTTGATAATATGTTTATGTTATACAGTACTTTAAAATAGCAGATTTTCGGAAATTTGTATCTTTAAAATGTTTGTAGAAACTGTGCTTAAATTGTGTATTGATGAGTGTTTTATTTTATTTTCAAAATTATATTTGTTTTTCTAAGAAAATCTGATAACCAATAGGCAGTTTCTGATGGCTGATTTTTTAACTCCCCCCCCACATAATAGGGGAGACTGGGGACAGTTGGCAACAGGAGTGGGTTGGCACAGGCTTACTAACGCTTTCAATAATTTACTGAGCACAGTAACTATATTACCTTTGTTTAAGGTAAGCGAGATGTTCCCGTCATGTTTATTTAGAGTCGTTAACGTAATGGGTGTTTGAGTAGTCTTGATTTGCTAAATTATTTCTGTAGTGAGTAAATTTTTAAGATTCTACTTTTTTTAAATTGAATTAGTATGCTATGGGTTAGGTTGACATACGTGCCAATAAGCCCCAGTTAAAGTAAAACTTAGTGTTAATGATTAATTTCGGTTAGGTTTTTTCTAAATATTTTTCCACCCTCTCTCTGAGTAAATTTGAGTTCACTTCCTCTAAATGCAACCGTCCTGAGAAAAATCAAGGCCAAAACAACAAACCAGCTAAAAGTTAAAAACAATATAGTCAACATTTGATGAGTCAGAGGAATACGATAGGCTACATTTTGTTTGGTTTGTCTAGTTTCACCTAAATAATGCCGGGTTCAATTTACTGTGTGTGAAATATATATTCACATATTTTAAGATTCCAATAGAAATAAAGGTAATTACAAAATATATAAATATTTTAACGTGTATGGAAGATAATTAATTTACTCATGTCAAAACTGTGAATAAGAATAGGATCTAATGTCTGAATAACTTTGAATAATAATAACTACCATTATTGAGCTATAATAGTTTATTATAATGATGATGACAACTTGGTTTTTTGTTTATTTTAATCATAATTGATAGAATGAATCCCTATTTGTAAATTCTATGCATTTAGCTAACATTTATATAACATAAAATATTGGTTCAACCCAAGAGTTTGGTAAAACATTATGTAGCCAATGGATAAAGGTAGCTTTTCTTTAATTTAATTTGATACATATTAAAAAAAACTCTATGGCGTTTTACTCCACAAGTGAGCTATAGTGACCAAGTGGCTGCCACCGTTAGCAATGACAGTGCCAACATTAGTGGATAGAGGGTGTCACGTGGTCGGCACAGCGAAACCTCTTGCCATTAATCTCAGTTTGCTAAATTGGAGCTGTTACTTCTTTATTCAAGTAGCTCCTCGTTTGTACCCACGAGTCTGAATTTAATCCCACTCTAGACCCACTTCTTCACAGATACATTTTGGAAGTACCAGGGATCGAACCCAGGACCTCTATATCTATAGCCAGGAGTATATATGAATGTTGTTTAGGTGGAGCTCCCACGTTATCATGAAGAGAGGGTGGTAAAACTGAAGTGTTGTCAGTGCATCTGGTTGATATTGGAATCTAGACCTCCACGCCATCAGAAATCCAGTTTATTGTGATTCCTATGCTGTAGACCAGTGATCTCAACCTCAAAATACTCCAAGGACCAGATTCACTAACTTGGGGCTTGTTACAGGCCCTAGATTAGAAACATGTTTGTGTATTCTATACTTTTAGTTTTTCGGCAAGTCTTACTATCCATCTGGCCCATGCATATTTTAATCACGCTGGTTGGGCAAGGAATGAGTAAAATATAATTTAGATGAAATGAAATCGCATTTGATTTAAGGGACTGTGGGAAACCATTTAGAAAAAAAAATCACTCTATGTAAATCCGACTGGAATTTGAACCCGGACCTCCCCGATACTGGCCATATAGACCAGAAGAGCCTGAAGTTCAAAACACGTACCCAACAATTCAGTTCTATACTAAATATATGATTATATGCATTTAAAATCTGCGTATAACCTGAACAGGTAGTAAGACGTGGTGCTAAGAAACTGAATATTTCAAATATGATATTTGCCTAGATTTTCATATGGGTCGGCAAAATATTCCAAGCAGTATTTATTAGACTATGTAAATAAAAGTTTTCACAATAAAGTATTTAAAACCCATCTTCAGTGACCACATTGTCTGACGCGTTATCCTCGTGTTAGACTATATTGCCAAAGAGGCAGATAACGGGGTTCGATTCCGGTTGTGTGCACTGGGGATTTTTTCCTAAATTGCTATCCACTCCTTCACTACGCAAGTGCGAGTGCACTTACTCACAACGAAACCTTCTTACTACCTAACACATTAGTGTATTTGGTAGATAGGCGTATAATCCAATTGGTAGTAATACATGGTGCTGGAAAAAAGTATTTAAATTGAAAAGAAAATAAGGAAATAAAGTACGCTTTTAATAGTTCCAAGCATTTTTTGTCATTCAAAATAATGTACACATTAAAATCAAACTATTAAGTTTTGTGTCAATATATGACTGTTGTCTGGATAGTAATTTAAATCTTTAGTAGACAAACGGGCCGGGTAGATACGGCTCGCAGCTGGATACGACCAGATACGGCGAGCCGGCGGTGAGTTTGTGAACCCTCCCGTAGAAATTTTCCTAAGCGCATCTTACTACCCGTTTGGGCTGACCTTATATGAATGATAAGGGTACAAACTACATCAAATCAAACCCTCTTTAGTGACCAAATAGTATAAGGCGTCACTCTCGTGTTAGACTGTCCTGCTAATAGCGTGGAGATTGGGGTTCGAATTACGGTTGGATTCATCGAGAGTGTTTTTATTCTAGCCTAAATGGTTTTACACTTACCTCTAGAATGCTTTCTTTCTTATCCATATCCCATTAAAGTAATTATCATTTATATGCTTGAAAGCTGAGCGCCCTAATACGTGGTGATAATACATATGTATATACTATACATCTATATATCAAATGAAAGTGAAAGTGAGAAACATTTGGTTAAAAAACACATTCAACCTAGTACATTCGGATAGGATTCGAGCCCCTATCTCACCGTCACCAGCAATCTGTATAAGATGAGTTTGATATTTATTCCACGTGATCATTGGCACAATTGATGCCTTAGATTTTGTGACCACCAATATATATATATATATATGTAAATTAGCGAGTGCCCTTTTGTGGCTCCACCAAACCTTTTCAACTGTAAATATGCTTGTCATCACAGTGTACACAGGGAACGGTGAGGATGCTTGCTATAAGCACAGCCAACATTTAAGGAGGAATCACTAGCTGAAGATATACTAAAACGTTCTTGTAGATTTTCATTCTGTAAATGTATCATACCATTGAGGCCCAAGGAAGAGGATGTATTGACAAAGGTCTTAACTATAATATTAATGTATTCACAAATCTGGTCTACAGCTGACCCAACATTAGTGACACATTCAATCACCAAGCGCTGTAGGTGAATCTGAAAAGAGAACTAGAATCGTTGTTATTGCTTCATTGTAACTCATTTGAAAATGTTTCTGGTGTTAACTTTCTTATGAGAGATTAAACTGAAGGAGAAAATTTAAAACTTAATATATATATAATGTGTTTATGTGTATGTTTATATTTAGTAAATATATACAATTTATATAATTTTCTGCCTACATAAATGGCACTAAGGCACTTGATATACATATATATAGTTTTTTATAGATATATATATAAATAGATACACACATACGAGTATATCAACTGCTTTAGTTATATATATATATGTATATATATATACATATGAGTATATCAACTGCTTTAGTTTTATATACATATATATAGCTAAAGCAGTTGATATACTCGTATGTGTGTATCTATTTATATTTTCTTTCTTGGGATATTTTCAGAAAATTTTCTAGCGTCTTAAATGGAACTAAGGCACTCGATATACATATCGAATTCCATTTATTTATATATAAATTTATTTATCTATAAATATATATATATTTATTTATGAACATATGTATATTTATAAATATATATGTTTATTTATAAATAAACATATATATATCTATCGAATGCCTTAGTTTTTTATATATATATATATATATGTATATATATATATCGAATGCCTTAGTTCCATATATATATATATATATCGAGTGCCTTAGTTCCATATTTATATATTTAGTTCCTTAGTGTCATTTAAGTAGGCAGGAAATGTTCTGGAATTAATCCAAGAAAAATTCCATCTCAAATCTTTAAAGTTCTTACATTTACAAAATTGATTAAAACTATTTTCATTTGTGCACACAAGTCACTTTTGATAGATTATAATACTAAAAATATAGGTACTATATTTAAATGCTTTCAATTTTAATCGCAAAAAAAATACTTTTGTTATTTCTAAAATGTCCTTCCAAACATGTTCCTACATTATAATTATTTTTGTGCGCGTGCGTAGATAATTCAAAAGTGGTGCTGGAATTTGCCGATGTTCCAGGAGACATTTCCGCAGCACTTGAACTTCTTTGGTGTTGAAGATTGTTCTTCTGAGAACTGGCAATCGTCAATATGTTAAGGAGACTTTAGGCAGTGTATGAGTTATATAATTAAATTTACCAATTACTACTGTTAAATAAAATAATAACCCCACGGCGTGAGCCTGCAAGCTATACCGAATAAGTGGCCACCGCCATTAGCGATGAATGTGCTAATATTAACGGAAAGAGGCTGTCATGTGGTCAGCACCACGTACCCTTTGGCCATTAATATCAGTTTTCTAGTCCATGTCTGCTACGTATTTATTAAAGTAGCTCCTCATTAGTCCTTCAGCTTCTAAGTTTTACCCCATTTCAGAGCCACTAATTTACAGAAAAATTCTGTAAGTGCCGGTGATCGAACTCTGATTTCTAGACCACAAAGGTAGATAAATATATTTTTAACATAGTTTTATTCAGGCTTATTTTAAAGATAGCTTTCTAGACACAAACTTATATTTGCAATGAATTAGTTTTTTACTGTCATTACGTTATTGATGATTTATTTAAATGTGTTAGACTTTTAGGGGGATTTTGTTTTATGGAAAATGCACTCGCAATATTGAGTATAGGATTTATAAAATCCCACAGTGGTATATTTTATGTGCTAAGACTATCTCCAATTCACCCATTGGAGATAAAACCGTCGGTCTCCTCCATAGCCGAAATTCCAGTTTGTTGCAAGTTTGACACCATAAACCATGATACCAAGGGTATGGATACTTATCTATCAATGACATGTAAAAATAAAAAGTATGTTATACTTTTGTTCAACACATAAGCATAGTCTTTAGCGCTTCTTTCTACTGAACTAAGGATCCCGGGTTTGATTCCCGCCATTTAACGGTTAGGAGACCAGTTGTTGTGTCCGTTCTAAGATAGACATATTTGATGCATCACGTTTTTCTTCTCATTTAGGCTATCTGCATGTTTATAAAGGGGTAGGGAAAATAAGGTAAATTAAGAGAAAATGTACACGTATTTGTGCTTCAGGAGAGCTGAAAACCATTTTTAGGAAAATACAGTTAATTAGGCTTGACCAAGAATCTAACACAAACCTCCACGTTACTGACAATTCAGTCTATTGCAAGAGTGACACTTTAGAATCTAAGGCATATAGTAATAGACCATTTGACCACTGATATGAATTTTTCTAGAATGAATTTAGTTTGTAAGTCGTGGGTTGATATTTTCCAGAAGATTTAAGGATTGTACGTTAAATATCCCAAATAAAAAAAGAAATCATATGAGTTCTCACACTGTGGACACACCCTGTATAAAGACGACGTCACGCAAGAGAATGAAACTGGCCTCTGCATCTCTAAGTAAGGGTGGAGCAGTGAGGTATTTCTTCACCCCGCAGCATCTCAACTCTTGCCGTCTTGTAGCTGGACCAGTTATTGATTCAAACTACAACTTGAGAGAGCTCTAGCCCCCCACACCTCTTTTCAACCCCCTCAACCTCCCTCTCGTCTTGCTCTCCTTACAGCTTCCCAGTTCCTCCGTGGTCCAGGGAGACGCCTGGTACGCTCACTGACCGGTGACTGTGGACATCGCGCTAACAGTGGATTTATTCCCGAATAAAAGAGGGTAAAGGCTATATTATGGAAATAACTTTTAGTGTTGACATTTCTAGACCACAGGTAGACTATTCTTTATGTGTATTTTAATGTAGACATTTTGTGGCCAGGAGATATATTCTTGAAATTTATTATATTGTAGATATTTCTAGAGCAGAGGCATTATTCTTGAAATTATTTTAGTGTAGCATTTTTATACCAGAAGTATTATCCTTGATTTTATTGTAAGCATTTAATGACCAGAGGTTGTATAAATACTTGAAATATATTTTACTGCAAGTATTAAGAGACTATAAAAAATTATTATTAATGAAATGTATATTTTAGATTAAATATATCAAGACCAGGTTTACTATTCTTGAAATGTATTCTAGTGTTGAAATGTATTGAGATCGACTATACTATTCTAGTAGCAATCATTAGACGTAAAATTGCTCAAGGGTTAGAATTAATTAAAATTTGTGTGTAGCGTACTATGAATAAGAAACTTGAAGACATCTCGTACAGTGTAAGACTGACATTACGCTTGAAGGGATTCATGGAATTTAAAATTCAAGACAAATTCACTACCTACATTTTCTAAATAGTAAAGAACAAAGAAGGTATTTGAGGGGAACCATGAATTAATTTCGCTTAAGGAGGGTAAAATAAAAGCCAAAATTAGATATGTTTGAGGAATGAACCAGCAACCTAGCTTCTAGAGAATCAAAGTTAGACCTAAAAGTCAGGCCACCAACCCTACCATTAGCTCACACTCTACAAGTGGTGGGGATTGAACGTCGGAATTTCTCTCAGATCAGAGTCAGGCGCACTAACCGTGTTACCAAACATACAAACTTTACGTGTTGGATGAAGTGTGCTAAATCACGTAATTTTAGGCCAGTCTAAGGGAAGTAAAGGGTTTCCTTGTCAATAGCGCACGTGTTGGTATGTTCTACTTGTGTCATCTCCTGCGTTGCCATGGTAACCAGGGACACAATTTGAAGACACCCAGTGCTAAGATAGCCGTTGCTTGGTTATTCTGTGACCAGGAATACGTTCTTCACACATCTAAGGGGGTATTTATATTTTAGGATTTTTATTTTCCTGTGTAGAGAAAGTAATAATAATCTTGAACATTTTCAACCTCGAAATTATGATTGATGATATTTCATGTGCCCCTGCACTAAAAAAAAAATTGGTTTTACAATTAAGTTTGTCTTTATGTTTGTCAGCTGTCTGCCTATAACCGTTGCTAGAGGCGAAACGGATGTATGAATCGTGCTCAAACGTGTTATTTAAATGTTATATGAGCATACATAGAGGCGAAATAGTGATTTTGGTTCTTACCTTAAAACTAAGGGTAGTTTATTGATGACTGAATATTTCTCTCTTTCAATTTTTTGAAAATTCTTATCATGCTTTTGTTTTAAATAAATATATTTGCGTGATTTATATAAATAATAAGAAAATTAAAATAATAAATTGAGAATAGTTAACTTTTGACTCATTCTTGAATATTTTATTTTTAAAAATGGTCATAACAATTTGATTCGAAATGTATCTATGAAGGGAGTTATTATTATTATTATTATTATTATTATTATTTTTATTATTATTATTATTATTATTATTATTATTATTATTATTATTATTATTATTATTATTATTATTATAAGTATTATGTGTTTTGTCTTACGACAGGTCCATTCCTATTGTCAGTGAACTTATATCCCCGATGTGCCCTGTTCTATGCCTCCTCCTTCAGTTCCCAGAATTATCTTCTTTCCTTTAAGTCATCCAATATTTGAATCCTCATTCTTCCTAGGCTCTTCTTTCCCTCTACCTTTCCTTCTATAACGTCATGCAAAAGACAGTTCCTCCTAAGGATGTGTCCTATACAGTTTGCTTTGTACCAAAGAATCACATCCAAAATGGTTCATTTGTACCCGTCTGTCTACCTGATAGGGTGACAAATGAGGAAGTTCTAAGAAGAGTGGGTGGGAATAGAACCACTTTGAATGTGATTCTTCAGTGCAAAGCAAACTGGATCGGACATATTCCTATGAAGAACTGTCTTCTTTACGACATCATAGAAGGAAAGATCACATATTATTATTAAACTAATATCTTTGTTTTTCTGGGGTAGCTTATTAAGAAGTAATTTAACTATAAGATATTTTTGAAAATGTTCCTACAAAGTAAATAGACTATAGGAAAAAGTATTTACAACTATGTCGTACCAATTATTTCATCAGCATACCTTTAACGCCCAGGCTAATAAGGGGACCATCCATTGGAGCATTGAGAGGCATTTTACATGTCCAGGAATCCAACGTTAATTATAGGCATAAGTAGTTTGTTAGTTAAAAATATGGCTTACGTCGAAAATTATGTTGAAAGGCATCACCATATATTTATACCCACTTCGGTGACCCCTTGTTCTATGGTAGAGGTCACCAAAGTAACAACTTATTATGGGAGCTACTCTTAAAATGTCAAATTGTTTTGCGAGCTATCCAGATTAAGGATTATCCGTCTCAAGTATTGTCTATTATTGTAACCAACCCTCACGGAGGCTTCACCCTTCCTTAAACCTTTGTTCAATCGAGAATGGGCTTTGTGGCTTGGATTCGTAATAATTTGAAAGAAAATAATGTTGAAATATTAATGTAATGTTTAATATTAGTAAAAACAAGGTTTATTCATTTTTTTAACAACATTTATAGTCAAATACATTTTTCTTAAACACTCACTTAACTACTGAGAAGAAAGATGCTCAATTTCAAACACAATTTTTTAATTTTTAGTGAATAACTTTTCATGCTCATTTGAATGAAACCATCAAGATTTTTATATGTGAGTACATTTCTGCCATGTTTTTTACCACCTTCAGATTAAATGATGTTTCAAACATATATCAGAACAACGCCTTGATTCGGAGTGCAACACGAATCATAATTCTATAATTTCCCTTTGAGACAAGAGGCCATGCATGTCCTAAAGATAAAACAACATTCTTCATCGATGATCAACTTTGGGAAGAGTAAAAAAATGTATCGGGTGAGTTACTGAAAATATCACCGCAAGATATCAATTTGTCGAGATCTACGTTTCGTTACCAGTGGCCTAATGTTTCACCCTCGCAATATACTGGACTGCCTATGACGAGGAGATTAGGGTTTGAATACCGGTTGGGTGTACTGAGGTTGATTTTTCCTAAATGCTTTTTTCCACTCTCCTTCCATGCAAACGAGGTACACATCCTCTAAATTCAACTTTCTCATCTATAACACAATATCGTAATTAGTATATATTTGCATAGCCCGAACTTTTAGTAAGACGCGGTGCTAAAAAATAATATTTTATAGGATTATGAGTTTTTTAATTTAATCAAAAATAGAAAAACGATGAAATTCTCTCATTTTCAAAGGATGTTTCACGTGAAATTTGTAAGTTTTGAGATCAAAGTAAATTATTAAAAACATAGATCTAGCTTTCCACAATCAAATGAAGTCATTTTTAACATGTTCACAACAGAACACTCTAAAATTATTGGAAATTGTTTAATTGATTTTGAAGCTTCTAGACTCCCACTTTCATAATCACTATCATCACATGATCTCATTGAGGGTACGACGTGTATACAACCTCTATAGGTGTACCTTGGGCAACTTTCTGTGCCACTAGAGCGGCTAAGAATCTACACACATAGGTGCCCTAACTAGGGACTGTATCCCAATCACAAGTTGCCATAAGCTAAAAAAAATATCCCTCCAAGTAAGTGACACTTTGTAAATACATCTACAGTATTTAGTGCCATTGAGTGTAAATGTTGTAGTTAATATCCCACAAAAATCAGTAAATTCTCAATGCTTATAACTTAAGTGCCTTCCAAGATATCAGTGAGGCTGTAGGCCACAACAATGTAAACTATAATCACAACGTCATTCTTGCACTCGAGGAATTTATTGGTGATAAAGAGGGGGAAGCTCAAATATCAGCTAGGTGCACTGAAATTTGATTTTACTATTTTCTCTCCAAGCTGATGCGGGTAAATTTCCTCTAGAAAACATTTATGAACATCAAGCCTTAAATTAAGCCTTTAATATCATTGGTATGTAACGTGACAGTAATTATTATTATTAGCACCACATCTTACTACCCGTTCGGGTTATACGCACTTACGCACATGTGCAATGGTAGGGTGATTGTGAAATGAAATGGAGGATCTTCAGTTTAACATGGAATCCGAACCACGGTGGAGGCCTGGCATTCCTCACATTCACCAATTTTGATTAATACACGTCTTTTCATAGGTGAAAGAAGGGTTTGGCAATCAGATAAATCTGTGTCGGGACCGAGGATTGAACCTCTGACCCCTAGCACAGAAGTCTGACACCTTACCCCTAGACCACTAGATCACTGAACGTGACAGTTAAAAAATAAGCTATCGACCTATTATAAATGGTATATATATTGGAAGCGTAGCTGAGAGTAAATGCACCGGCATTTGCATTGATAGGGGGGTTAGATTAATACATTTAGTGAATTCGACCTAGTTTTGAAAAAAATAACTTCAAATCATGAGATTTACCACCAATAGGAGCTAATGTATTTGTCCACCGACTATAGCTCATATCAAGAATCTCTGTCCGCACGGTCGAATGGGGCAGCGCGGAGATGTATCGGCAAATGAATTAGTAGATGAAGGTAGATTTCCTACCCGATTGTGTTAAATCAACCGTAACTGTCTTTCTCTCTCCCTCTCTTTCTCTGTTATTTCTCCGATGTCATTTCCTCCCCTTTGTCTCTTTGTTCTCTTGACAGTAAAGTGAAGATCAATCGGGGAAATTAAAAAAAACATATAAAAAGAGAATTGAAAATAAATGTTTCTCAAAATGTCTACGTCAGATTGAAATGAGAGGGCATGACTTTCGAGATCCATAGAATGTTGGTTCCTACAGAAAAATTTGTTATATCATATATTTTTTTTTATTTAGCACCGCGTCATACTACCCGTTCGATTTATAAGCTTAAGTACTAATTACGCTAATGGATTAGCAATTGGGAAGGTTGAATTTAGAGGAATTAAACCCGCATTTGCGTGGAGGGAGATTGAAAGAAAATTTATAAAAACCACCCCAGTTCACCCGACCGAGATAATAACCTCGATCTCCCCGTCCTCCGCAGTCTGGCTCAACATGAAACTAGAGCGTTAGCCAACTAAGCCACCGAGGCGCGTTATGCCATATTCTTTTAATAAAACGGGCTCAGTGTATTTACTAAATTTTGTTTAATTTTATGTGCACCATGTTTTACGACCCGTCTAGGCTATACGTATTTTACTACACCAAAGTACTAGAGATGAGGCAGGTAAAACTTTGGAGGAAATGTATCTGCATTTGTTTGGATGGTGAGTGAGAAAACATCTATAAAACAAATACCTACATAAAAACCGGGTGAGATTCTTATTCCGACCTCTCCGCCACCATAAAACTATACTAGACTATGTTAACTTTCATTCCTAGTGACCACCATTGAGATCTGTCTTTACTTTAGTCTTGATCCCAAATTTTTATTTTCTTGCGCCCTTTTGGGTAGAAAAATTATTGTGATCGTCAAAAAAATTAAATTCAAGATATTTATGGATGTCGACGTTTCATTACCCCTGAACCCAAAAACTTTTTTTTTCAATGCCATCAGTCTATAGGCCTATGTTTGTGTGCCTGTATCTCGGCCTAGAGGCAAAACTATTATACCGGTTAGGCTAAAATTGGTTATCTAGTGTTTGCATAGTCTTCTCACAGGGGAGTTCTTGGAATTAGATCTCCAACCCTAAAATTAAGGATAGTTTACTGAAGAGCAAAAAGAGATAAAATTCGATTTTCTCAACAACTGATTTAACTATTTTGATTACATCTTGTATCTAGGCATTGTTTAACATTATAAACAAAATGGAAATTCTCATTTTCCCATGAAAACGACTTAGAGGTTGCTTAACAGAAGAGAAAATTTCCAATTTTTATCGTATATCCACAATCATTTTAGATATGAAATAACTTATCATTGTTAAGTTGTAGTATGTACAGTTAAAACTAAAAATCTTTTAACAGGGATTATATTTTTTATAAAATTGATAGTTTCTTAGCTATAAGCAAACATATATATTTTTTATGGAGCACTTTTAAATCTTAAATTGATTGTTATGCTCCTTGAAGGACAAAATTGACGTGTTCTTCTTGTCTCAATGCTACTACAACAATGTAACTATTTCATTTATGATATTTGGTGGAGTGTTTCTTTGGAAAAAAAAATCACAAATTTTACGAGGGGTTTTTTTTTGTTTCCATTTTAAGATAAAATAAAAGAAGGATTGTGCAGTGCACTGTACCATTTATTTATTTGATATATTGAAAAGGTACAGTTTAATTAAAATTAAAAGTGGGATTTATTTTTGCTATAACCTATGTAAATTAGTCTTCTTCCTCTATCCTGTAAAGTAGCAATCCTGCCTTGCATTATTCCACTATGGTATAGCTTATTTATAAGATAGGTTCATAGTGTAATCCGTCAAGGAAATACTAGTCACTTTCAGGGTAAACGGAGTGTACATTCATCAACAAACTTATTAAATACTTAATATGAGGAGGTTAGTTTCAAAACGTCCTTTGTCCACCCAAGGTCGAAATTGAGATCTTAATATCACCATATTCTTCATGCATTCCTCTTTGTTAAGATATCTTCATTTTTGACCAAAATGTTTTCTAAATCATATAAATTGGGTTTAAATATGAGGCTTGGAATCAAACTGTCTCTAGTCCACATATAAATGGCGGCTATCAAATAGTACTAAAAGGTCTTAACTTTTATTATCAAAATGACTCATGTCCATAGGAGAACATAAACATCCAGCCACTTTAGTTTCATACTGTCTCTTGTTCAATAAACAATCAATCTATCTACCACAGAGAAAAAATACAAAACTTATATAAATCCTTTTTATTTCTCATAGTTTCTTGGAGAATTTCAAGAGTGGTAACCCTGATGATCAGCTGGAAAGCCTTGAATTCAAATTCTGAAGATAGGCTACGTGTGTATTAATCATTGAAGTTTGGTGTTACTGGTGTCATTTTCTTAGCGAGTTAAGTGAAATAAATTGTTCTTTTTTATTATTATAGTGCATTAAAGAATTTATTTAGGTAATTTTTAGAAAGGGTAAGATTGAAAAATCAAAATAAATTCCAAAGTCTTAAATTTTTAATATGTGTAGCCTAGCAATGTATCAGTTTCACACAGCTGTTGTGCCTGATATCTTGGGTTTAGGTTAAACATATATTTGGCTACGCAAAAGGTATAATTTAATTAGGCCTACCTTCAAAATAAGTGAATTTTATTGATATATTTTGGAATATATATATTTTGATTTTTGTTTAGTTATTTTTCTTTCTCAATCCAAACTCTTGTGAAATTTTATGAAAGTGTAGCGTACACAACGGAAGGTGTGCAGTCCAATGAAGACAATGTTAGAAGGTCCCAGGTTATACCTTGTGAAAGGGGAATAGGCCGTAAAAGACATAGAAAACCGGAGAAATGGAAATGGGCCTTGGAAAAAGTGAAAAGATATTCTGCAAAATCGTTGCCAAGACTTCCCCAGTACAAACATGTTGGTAAATCATTAAAATGTTGTGAACTCTCAATGTAAGATATACGCAAGTTACACCCACCAAGCCTTTTATTCTGAAAAATACAAGCAAGTACAGGTCAAGTTTATCCTTAAGTACACTTACAGTGAATCACCAAAGCTTATAAGGCCTAGAGCTGAACGAAAGTAAGTACGAGAAATTATTAATCGTTTCCTGGTCCCAAAAACAACAAATGGAAAAACAGAACTCGTGAATGTAGGTAAGAAAGGCTTTTGTTCTATTTTGGGCATTAATTTGAAAAGAGCTCAGCAAGTGTGCAATAGACATTTTAAAACCGGACTTTTTTCCTAGGGAAAACAGGGAGGGGGGAGACCACAAGTCTCACCATTTTGCTGACAAAATGGGGAGACCACAAGTATCACCATTTTGTTGACAAAAAGGCTGCAGTAAAGTCTTACATTGAATGCCTTGTTCCCTTAGAAAAACACTACTGTCGAACATCCAGTAAAATAAAGATATTTACCGAGCTACCTTTCAATTTCAAGACTTAGTGAAAAGTACAATGAAAATGTTCCAACAGAACTCAAAGTGCCATATTCACACTTCTATTAAATTTTTACTAATGACTACAACTTGAGCTTTGGTTCCCCAGCTGTAGATAAATGCTCGAAATGTATACAGTATGAGCTTAAAATATAAGCTGGAAACACATCTTGTGTTGCAGAGCAAGAACTACACAAAAGAAGAAGCTATGCATATTTTTTCTCAGCTAAGAGCCAAGAACGACGTACAGGTAACGATTTCTTTAGACTGCCAGAAAAACCTAGTGTTACCCGAGATACCTAATCAGGCTATGTACTATAGTAGGCAGTTCTACATATACAATTTCACTATATGCGAAGGAACGTCTACTGACAACAACCCCAAGACAAAGTGTTCATTTACACATGGAGTGAATCAAATGGAGCCAAGGGCTCGGCACAAATTTCATCGCTGTTTTTCACAGATTGAAAAACATTAATTTTGAAGGCTCCTCGCAGATGACTGTGAGGGCCAAAATAAAAACTCTTCTATGATTTGCATGCTCATGTATTGGCTTGCAAACAGTGACCCACGCCATTTGAAAGAATTTCATTTGGTTTTTCCTGTTCCAGGGCATTAAATGAGACGCCAGATTGAGTCTTTGGCCGGATAGAGATTCAACTCCAATTTATTCTTACGATTATCAAGCGTGAACAATATTGGGAGATTTTCAGTGTCAACATGGGACTGTTTTAAAATGGGGGATGACTGGCCTGTCTTTGATTGGAAGCTTGTGTCACAACAAACGATGAGGAAGCCTGGCCAGTGGCATTTCAAGTTTGCGTCTTCAATCACCCAAGGATCAACTCCAACTGCTCCTATCCTTATCAAGGGTGAGCCGTGATATAACATTGACATTGGAATGTCCAGAAAAGTATTTAAGCCAAAGGTGGATGTTTCACAGCTAACACTACCGTTGATTCCCAGTGGTGTTCCTGTAAAGAGGCAAAATATCGCGAATGTAAAACGGCTACCGGACCTGCACTTTGGTGAAGGATGGGAGGAAAATCCTAACCTGCACTTCTACCAATATATAATATTTCACAGGGAGACAACTGATGAAGCCTCCGAAGATGAATTAGAAGGGGGAATGATGGAGGATGCTGAAGACGTCTGATTAAAAAGTCCAAACTGTGTTTTTAAGAATATTTTTCTTCTTTGATAACAGTGAAAAGACATTAATTTAATTTTTAATGTTTTTCTATGATGTTTTTATAAGATACAAAACACCTTTTTCTGTTCATAATATGTTCTAATTTAGCAATTATTATTTTATTATTATTTCATTTGGAAAATAAAGGTTACTTTCATTGCAAAAATAGGTTTGGATATTGTCCATTGTTTTTATTTTCAAAATGTCTCTTCTCCATACTTTAGTTTTGGAACGTACCTTGTCCAATTTAATGTAATTAATTATAAAAAGTGTTAGTTTTAAAGTGTTAATATTAAGGTGAGACCCACCTGATAGTATAATAATAAATCTCTTTAAAATATTCATAAGATGGTGAGTTCAAATTTTAAATCTATTTTTTTTTTTTCAATTTCCCATAAATTTAGGAAAACGGACAAGGGCTGTTTTGAAGATAAGCTCCTCATATGGGAAGTAGTGGTCGCAATTTTAGTCTACATTAAATTCTCTCGCTCAATCTTGGAGATGGTATTGGTAAACCACAATGTTATATAACATGTGGAAAGCTACCACCCATGCTCCGGCTCAACATTCGAGCCTCGACCAATTTGACACCAGCGAGCCAGTTTATTGCTATCGTGACGTCATAGACCACGTTATCATTGGCAAGGGTGACCGTTGGACATTTTTAGGAAAGTGTTTTAAGACATTCAAATAGCCCTCTTTGTGCTTGAGAATTATACGAGTGTTAATAATTTTATATAGAGTTTGTGATTGAACTTTCTGTCATAGCTATCTTGATCAAACCCTAGGTCAATATCTAGACTCTTTATAAAGTCTTGTCTCTCCAGATGTGCTTTGCTTTATTGACCCATTCTGTATTGATCAAACCTATATTGTTATATCAGCCCACAACTTACAAACTAAATTAACTGTATAAAATGCGTAACGCCCAGTTTTATGACTACCAATAATCCTTGGGAACAGGATAAATTAAAACTATTCCAAGGATAAAAATTTTGCCAGGACTGGAATAAAACCTGGACACTTATCGATATTAATTTTAAAAAAGAAATATCAATATTTATCGTAATTTTATATCCCTATGGCCATTTAATTTTGGCCATATTCAAAATTAGTCCTATACCATGGTAACTGAACCTTGATGAAAGCATCACATTACCACACGTGAACGGGTTTTCCATCAATCTATTTACTCTTCGCAAAAGAGCCAATATGGCCGACATGACCTACCCTCACATTCTAACAAGCTTAGCATCACTCCACGCTCGTGAAAGAACTTCTAGCTTCATCAAGAATTTTACGAAAGTGGGATGAAGAGAAAGTAAGGGAGGGGGAGAGAGTCCGAGCGTTTAAAAATAGATACTTTTTTATGATTAAAATAGACAAATAGCATTCTTTTAAGTATTGTCAGTAGACGTGGAAAATTGTTTCCTATTCCAGGAGGAACGTTTATGTTCATAAGTTCTGATGACATGCTAGCGTTGTGATTTCTTTTCTGCTTCTTTAATAACGTGCAGATATTTTTTGCTAACTATATCTTAAGATTGTGGGTATATCAGTCATTAACTTTTGAACTTATGTATTAACATTATCAAATACTTCCAAATGGTATAAACTTTTAAAATTTCGAAATTTAAATAATTATTATAAGACAACCAACGTCATAAGCATGAATATCTCAAATTAATTATATTTTATGTTCTTAAGAAATAAATTTTGGCTAAATTGAACATATAAATGTACAAGGTTCATCAAAATAAGCTCAATAGAAATTTTTAAACTAAACTTTTTGTGTTTAAGAAAACAACTTGGAATACAAAGAAAACAACACCTTTTTAAATAAATTTATTAAAATAGTGTACAGTAGTAGTTTTCTTTTTTCCATCACGTGTGACTTATCCGCATTTAGTCACACTATTTATTAGATGATGGGGGTAGAATTTTATTAAATATATCCACATTCGCATGGAGGTAGATTGTTAAACTAATTAGTAAAATCACCTTAAGTTCACCTGGTTGGGATTTGAACACCGAAATTCCCTACAACAAAAGACAAAATGGACGAGCTTGAGATTCATCAAACATGCCCTATCAACGCGAGTAAAAATTTAATAAAATAACTAGCTAGACATTTTTAGATTTATTACGAGTGATAGAATGATATTATTTCATAGGTGTAATTAGGCTCATTACGGTACTCATATACCATTTATTGTTTAACACTCACTTTCTAAACAAACAGATCAAACATTCAAAAGATTAACAAGCTAATAAGATTGATAGTAGGTCTATGGCTAGCAATAGAAAAAATATATATATATATATATAGAGTAGTAAGATAGAAGGCCTACCCTCCTGGTGATATTCTGGGTGTTAAGTGTTGGTGTGCTAAGTTAAGTTAGTTTGTGAATACATGTTCCTATGTATGTTTCCATCGTGTTATACATATATTGCAGATGCTGCTTGTTAAGTGTTGCTGTCCTAGTTTAAGTAGGTGTGTAAAACCTATTCTAGAGTTGTATTTAGAAAGTGTACGTAGACCTTCCTCCCCCCCTCCCAACAAGCCCCTTCTTCCCTCCTTCTCCACAAAGTAAAACTACGTATATTTTTCTAGAGATGAAAAACCTTCGTTTCCAGGGAACTTGATTACTGATTAGCATTGTCTGCAAAAGTAAGCACCCCCAGGGAAATTAAGGGGGGTAATTGTGCATGGTTGAAAGAATGAAGGAGGGTAAATTAAGGGTTGGGAATGGTAATAAATATAATTCCGCCCTTGGGCATAAATTAAACTTGTGAGTAAATATCTTAAGAATAAAAATTTGATGAGGATCTCATAGATGAGTTATAGAGTAGAAGACTACAAGAAAGAGTGAATTGGTTCCAAACTAGCCGAGGTATAAAATAGTTTTTGAATTATTATATCTATTTAATAGAAGTTATTAATTAATTTTTAATTAGCTAGTTGCTTGGAATAAATGTCAAGATCATCTAATCCGTAGTACTGGTGATAGGGAGGTTGGGTTTCAAACCACTGTTGAGTTTACTAATTTTTATTTTTCATAAATCGTTTCCCACTCTCCATCCACACAAACATCAGTAAACATCCTCCAAATTCTAAGTTTCTCGTTCCTATCCCCTTAGTGTGATTAAAATATGTATAGCCCGAACGAGTAGTAGAAGTGGTGAGAAAAATGTAGGCCACTTAATGCAACTTAAGTATATGTTTAAAAATATGAATTATCTTTAAATTAACTATAAATCACTTGTAGTTCCCTTGACACCTTAGATAAAGACTAAACTAAAATCCAGTCGGGTTTCAAACCAACTTCTACCGGTTGTTGGTAATCATCAAACTAGGCCTTTAATTCCTCAACGATTAGGAGAACGTTTGAGGCTAGAGAACTTCTTATTATTACACCTATGTCTAGCTCTACAATTTTTTTATATCCAGAGGATTTGTATGTATAACTTTAGATGGTGTCTTCTTTTTGAAAGCTTCCTTGGCTATGGCGATCCTCGGCCAAAATTTATTTAGTGCAGTAGGCATTCTTTATCAGCAAACTTCCCAGGTACTTGAACTGATTTGCTTTCCATCTCGTGGTTTCCAATTGTGATTTTCAGTGGCTCTTCATTTTTTGGAATCACTATCTCTTTTGACTTCTCACTGTTGAGCTCCATGCCATATCTTCTCCCTATTTCCACTAGCCGGTCCATAATTTCCTGCAACTCCTATTTATTTTTTGCCAGCAATGCTAGGATCGCCATAGCCAAGAAAGTTTTCAGCAAAAAGATTTTACTGCTGACCAGTAAGTTGAGCTTGAAACTAAGGAAGAAACTGATGAAACGCTACATTTGGAGCACCGCACTGTATGGAGCAGAAACTTGGACTCTTAGGAAGATGGAAAAGAAATACTTGGAGAGCTTTAAATGGTGGTGCTGGAGAAGACTTGAGAAGATTAGGTGGACTGACAGGGTGACAAATAAAGAAGTCCTAAGAAGAGTGGGTGAGTAGAGAGAGAATCATTTTGGATGTTATTCTTTGGCGCAAAATATACTGGATCGGACACATACTTGGGAGGAACTGTCTTCTGAACGACGTCATAGAAGGAACAGTTAAGGGAAAGAGAATCTTAGGAAGAAGGAAGATTCAAATACTAGATGACTTGAGTGTTTATATTTTTTGTATACATACAGTACATACATACATTACATACATACATACATACATACATACATACATACATACATACATACATACATACATACATACACACATACATACATACATATATATGTATATATACACCTAATAACGCCATTCCCTTATGGGGTAGGCAAGAAACTGTGCATATAGCTAAAAAAAACTCAGTAATTATCCATTCTCACTAGCTTTCCCCACACTTCTCTATCCTTGCATGCTCCCTTCGCTTCAACATCCATACACCGAGTCATACATGTTCTTTTATCCTTTAAACTCTTAATGTCTCTATTTTTCACCCAATCGTTTACAATATTCAGCCACGTATTACATGGCCCACTTCTTTCCTTTGACCCACACACTATATCTTCATATATGTTTGCTTCGTCATTTGTACATCAACCGCGTCCACACAAGCATCCCTCATATACTTATCCTTGAATACATTAAACAACCATGGAGACATAACACAACCTTGTCTAACACCCTGTTCAATGTTGGGCTATTCGCTCAAAGCTCCATTCAACCTAACGCACGTTTTACTTCCATCATACCCTAACATAATTGCATTTATTAACCAGGCATCAACACCATAATCTCTAAGAATATCCCATAACATACTCTTATTCACAAGATCGTACGCTTTCTCCGGATTAACAAATGCAAAATACATTTTCTTACTTACGATCCCATCTACGCCCGCAGCTTTGCTATTCTTTAAAACTATCATAGCTTTAAACACCTTAACCTCGTTAATTCGCTCACTCATAACATTCTCCATATGTTCTGTTACTTTCTCTATGTTTTAGCCACTGTTCAAAATATTCCCTCCATCCTTATCTTATACCGTTTTCATTCCAGATCATCTCATTACGTTCATTCTGAATGCTTTATCAGCTACATTATCGATGATTACGTTGCTATTCAGACCACACGTAACATCAGTTTCTACTTTCTAGTGACATGAGAAAAAAATACATCTAAATTGTTAGGCAATAATTGGGAGTTTATTTTTGTTATATTTAAGTTTATAAAATAATCCTACATCCGCTACGTGTGTATATTACAAAGCTTGTAGTAGTCAAGATTCACTAAACAAATTGTCTTATATTTTGTTTAGGAATTTTGTATTATCGGAACCAAGAAACCATGAACGGAACGGTCTTACATTTAATGCCATCGTGTATCTTCACAAATTATTAATTTTGGGCACCCTTAGACCCACTCACTGGAACTTTTGATTAAAATTAAATATAACAACAATTTAGAATTGAAAAAATAGCTTTAATTTAGTTTAAAATAGTTGCGGTGGCCCAAATCAAACCAGCACATAGGAATATTTCCCAGTGTCACGGTGGCTAAGTCCACCCCTGTGAATTACTATTTATAGATTATAATTATACACATGTTAAAATTATGAGATAACATTTTTACTGTCGTATGACCTTGAATTGAAAGAGAACAGGTATGAAAAGGAATAGAAGTGGTAAGTGGATTACAATGTTTCCTGGAGCTCTGCCTCTTTATCATTTTAATTGAGATGTAAATTATTGGTGACTATCAGATATAAACTGACAAAATGAGTATGCCACCTTTGCGAATGCACGTGTTGTACCCCTGGTGACATTAGGCACCTTTCCCCTCGTCAACACCAGTGATAAAATGTAGTGACAGTTGCTCATACGTGGGGGGTGGGTGAATCCACCTCTCAGCTGGCCGAGTTCACAGAGGCTGCTTGTTTCATGATCTCACCTGGATTACCTTTCTGGACCAACGGTCCTCCTTCCAACTTGTCTTCTGGCAGGAGGCTATTCCATCGTTGTGTATGCGTTTCTCTGCCTTTTGTAATGGATAGATGGATTCAGTGAAACTATATAATCTACTATATAATCCAAGGGAACGAGTCTAGGAACATGTATCGTTTCAGAAAAGCCTACAACAGAGTGAAAATATTTAAGAATATATCACATGAGTAAGGTGAATAATCAATGAATCGATACAAATGAATTAATTTATGGATATAGAATTAAATGGGTGTACAATCCTGATCTTTTTACCACTGAGTTAAACTACTTAACTTAAGGGGACAGTAAGAAGAAAGTTAATGATGACAGTACTTTACTATCAGCTCCTTATGCATTGAGTCTAGGGGAAACGATTAGGAGGGTGTATTATATCAAATGACACAAGTATTCACATGGAAAGAAAGTTAAAAAGCTTTTGCAACATTTACTTCAGTGTGTTAGGTATATTTACGACGTCAGTCGAGTATAATGAAACGACCAATTTACTAGGTTGATATTTCAATTTACAGTCTGGCCCGTGAATTAGATCGCAATCACCAGTAATCTGAAGCAGGTTGCACAGTGGTCGATCAGTAAATGGACAAGTGAAATCCAATCACTTGACCTGCTATATGCGCGTGAGCATGTGCACATCATTTTGTTTTGAAAACGCAAGCCAGGTCAGCACGTGTGTTTTTTACTGGCTTAGGTTGTGTAAGTAAACGTTTTAAATAGTTTAGTGGATTTTCTAGTATTTTGGTGGTTTTCATAACGATTTTTGTATTTAAAATTGCCGATGCAGAGGAAAGACAGAAAGGGGGGAAATAATGACGTGATTTTGCAAAAGAATTTTTCAAACTATTGTTTTTGAACGAATTCACTGAAGTATTATTTTGGATGCCTGTGGAAAATAGCTTATAAAGAGTACTTAAACCGTTCATTGAAAAATATTAACAACACATGGTCAAAAACTGCACTTATACACAGCATATGCCCACACGTCACAAAGGTAAACCTTGAACTGATGGAAACAGGATAGATGAGAAGACCAGTTGACAACCAAAACGCTTGAATGTCGCCAAGTGAATGGGGAGCTATTAGGGCAACCAAATCTCCCAGCAATTTGATATCAATCACATTTTACAATCTGGTTTCTTCAATACTGCCTAGTGAATGGGGGTCTAAATAGCTCTATTGAATATGTTGGAGACCTGCAATATCTATTTTAAGTTTCTACTTGGGTGGCGACATTCCTGAGGGTTACAAAATGTTTAAAAACTCGACTGGATAACTTCTCATTTATTTAAGAAATGTTGTCATTTCACAGACACAGAATCACCATTTATACGTTTCAAAAATTAGTTGAGCCTAGCCTATTTCCAAATATTTCTTGAACTATCAAGCCGTGTGTCAATATTTCTTATGGCACTTCTATGATATTTTCTTTAAAGATTTTTTTTTCATTTCTCCTTCGCCAAGCCACTTTACTGGCAATTTCCTGTACATTATTATTTAACTTGATTATTTTTAACTCTTTCCACAGCAGAGAGTATTTATTGATGGTATGAATGATAGCTAACCTATGAGCATGCAGAAGAAATTGTAAATATTGCCTGAAGTCATCCCACACAGTAAAACATTTTCCCCAAATGGGAATTGTTGATTCATCTCATATTATCAGTTTGGTATTTCTGATGAAGGTGGTTTAATTCAAAGTCATCCTCGTGCACAATTTTGTTCTGCGTTCAGCGTCAAATACATACCTCTTCATGTCAAATATATATTGGATGTTCTCCGGAAGGTTATAAAAAGGTTTCCTTAGATTAAAGTATTCAGATCTCTGTTCTGCATGAACAGTATGTTCTATAGCTCTTAGAAAGTGATTATTTAATTTCTGTCATTCTTTTGTGAAGGCATCAAAGGAAGTTTGCCAAAGTTTCTTAGTCACAGCCAGTGAACCAAATAAACAAATAAAGGCAAATATCTGCTTGAGGTTATATGTTATTTTTCTAATCCATCAATGTCTCCTTCCACACTCTGCCATCTTCAAGAAGCTTTTAAATAATTATTAGAGAAGTAATCGATTACACAGGCCTATTTGTAAATCTAAACTCAAATTAAATATTGAAATTGAACTTTGCATTTGTTTTATAGTACATAAAATATAGTTATAGTATACAAACAGAAAGTACTGTAATCTTGAACAAATTATCTCGAGAAAATTAAGAATATTTATTTTTTATATGAGCCCGAAACCAAAAAAGTTATTTTACAATTCTGTCTGTCTCCATGCCAGTCTGTCTGCATGTGACTGGCCACGGATCAAAAATGCTTGAATGAATTTTATTCAAACTTGATATTTAGAATCTAAATGAATATACATGAGATTTTTTTATTTTGACACTAGCACTAAAATTAAAGATAGGTTACTGATGAGTGATTAATTTAAATTACAAATTGTTCAAAAATGGCTCTAGTGAGTTTGTTTGAGATGTTTATAGATGCATATCTAAGATTTGTTTCGCATGATAAATAGCACTCTATCATTGGTTTTTGAGTAAAAATTCATTTAAGGGTAGTTAGCTAATGGGAAATCTTTTAAAATTCAAAATAATTCAAAAATGGCCATAACTTTCTTTTTAATGTATATCTGGGGATTGTGTGGTAACAAATAGCACTGTATACTTGTTTTTGGGATAAATAATTTAGCACCGCATCCTACTACCCGTTCGGTTTATGCGCTTTTTTTTTTGTTTAAAACTCATTTATTGGTAGTTTACTGATAGCTCATTTTTCAAAAACTTGAAATATTTTTAAAGTGCTGTAGTGAACTGGTTTAAAATAGGTATCTTGGGAGTGTTTGACTCGGCAAATTACGCTGTATACCTGTTTTTGGTGTAAGATTTCTTTTATGGGTGGTTAGTTTTCTAATTAATGATATTTTTTATTTAATTATTTTAAGAATGTCTCTAACAATTTGGTTCCAAATGAGTATCTTGGAGGATTTGACATGACAAATAAGACTTTATACTTGTTTTTGGGGTTAAAATTTCGTTTATGAGTAGTTTATTGATGACTGACTTTTCAAAAACTTGAAATATTTTAGAAATGGTTCTACAATTTGGTTCCAAATGAGTATCTTGGGAGCGTTTTACATGACAAATTGCATTGTATAGTTGTTTTTTGTTAAAAAATCATTCAAGAGTAGTTTATAAATGACATAGCTTTAAAAAAATTTGTTACAAATGGGTATCTTGGGAGTGTTTTCACCTGACATACTACAATGTATACTTGGCTTAGGGGTGAACATTCGTTTACTGTTAGCTTACTGATGACTGATTTTTTTTATTTGAAATATTTTTTTAAAAAATCCTGTAAGATGATGTGTTGGTTTTTATGAGTAAAACTTACTTAAGTGTAGTTTACTGAAAACCTATTTTTGAACATTTTCTTTTGAGATATAATAAACAATATGAGAAAGTTTGTGTGATTGTACACTACCATTTATGTATTTAATACATCATATTGATTAAAAAACACCAGCAAATTTATAAAAACAGGTCATTGTATTATAATCTGTCATTTCTTTTTAAATTTGAGGTTGGGATTTAATTTAAAATATTTCTTTGGTCTCAAAATGCAAAAATTCTTTTATTATGTTTGGTAATTATTTTTTTTCAAGTTGAAATTTTTGTGCGTATTTTGAATGGTTCCTCTACCGTTTCCCCCAATTTCATATTTCTAGCTCACTGTAAAATACAAAAACTCTTCTCGACAGCAGATAAACATAAGGACCTCATTAGATAAAAGACCCTAATAATATTAGTTTATCTGCTCAATGATTTTTCAAGTTTCAGATCCTAATGTGTGCTTCCTTTTAAATTGCACTGAATTCCAGCTTTCTTTCTAATTGGGATATAAAAACCCAGTTCTGTACAGATATACAAATACATACAGGCATCCTTATAAATGTTTTAGTATAGATGCCTCTTCATTACCTACTTGATATTTCTTACAAACTTCTTTGCAATCCTACACATTAATAATTGATATCAAGATAAAAAATATTTTATTATTATATTGTAACTATAATGAAGGATGTATTGTTATGACAACATACAATAATAAGAGGAAGGTATTAATTCAACCCTGAGTATTTTTCTGAGATTGAGGATTATTTCTTTATGTGGCTCAGTTGGTCACTTGTGTGCCTCTATGCTACTCGTACTAAACACCAATAATAATTAATTTTACCATAAAAGTTTTATACCATTGGAACTCATCAGGAGGGGTTGTGAAACACGCAACTTAACTTTCTTCGATAGAATGAAACCTAGGTCGGGGGTTTGGGCAATTTTCTTCAAGAGGCAGCCATTACCTCTTTGTTCAATGGCAGCAATGTAAAGTGTGAACTGTATTATTCTTTTCATTATAAAAGCCATATTTTTTTATTCCTTTTATATGTTTCTATCCACCTTTATTGTACCTTCTTTCAAATATAATACGATTACCTCAAAAGGTGAAAATAGGTTTTTCTTACAGAGATTTATTTTACCACATAAGATAAATCTAGAATACATATATTACAACTCTTAGTACTGAGCTCAAATTAAATGTTGCTGTCCTAAATTAAGATAGTTTGTTGTTCTAGTTCCTTTTATATGAGTTTGGTCTGCTAATTAAATATTACAATACAAAGTGACAGTGCTGAGTGTTTCTGTCCCAGGCTAAGATGCTTTGTAAGTTTATATCTCTGTGTCTTTGTTCATCTGGTTACCTACAATTCCTGGTGATAGTGTTGAGTGCTGTGTTTCTGTCCAAGGTAAATTTAGTTTGTCAGTACTTTTCCATTATTACTTTTTTTAAATTAAATTCCATAAATAAGACAAAGACGAGATTGCTAAGAGGTCCAGATGTGAATTGGAACCAAATTGTCTAAAACAACACAACAATTCCTAGGTAACACGAAACATGCCGTCTGTAACCAAATCCCCTTCACATATTCCACGTCAACACAAAATATTTACGCCTAAACAAACTCCTAAGGGTTGGAGAGTAGGGGAGTGATAAGAGAAAGGGGAAGGGATGTTAACATAACTCACTTTTCCCAGAGACAAGAGGAAAATTGGTAGAAGGAAAAATCTTAGATTGAGGGGGGGGTTGGATTCTCGTACCCCAAGTTAGTTTCTCAAAACCCTTACACAAAACAAAATCAACCCCCTCTCCCCCCCCCCTTTCACACACCTCCAACCCTTTCGGCTTTTTTTCACACAGAATATCCAAACATGAAGGACTTTATTACCAGGGCAAAGGCAACCCATCCTCCTCCGTCCCAACATCTCATTCCCCCCCACCCTCGTAGAAAAAAAACCAACCCTCGTCTTCAACCCTTATAAGTATACACTACACTGCAACACACACATACACAGTATGTAAATTTGAACTTTCCGGGGCCGAATTAGATATCCTACGTTGTTATGCAGGAAGCAACCCCTTTTCAACCCCTACCCCCAACTCCCACTCCTACCACTTTTCAAACCACATCTTTCTCCCTCTTTTTGGGGAAGGGAAAAAAAATCATCCCTTAACGTTCACTTCCAAAACATTTTAAGGGAATTGGGGGTGGGGGGAGGTTGTCATAGAGAAATAAATAAAGGCGTGGTCTAAGACCTTACTAAGCCACTCCCTTTTCAAATATGGCTGTAAGCAACCCCTAAAATAGAGGAGGGGCTTATTCTCATGAAAAGGAAAAGGTTCCTATTTTGGAAAGAAAAAAAAAATAGGAGGGGTTTGCACTATCCTTAGAACAAATGGTTAAGGGTTGGAAGGGTAGAGGGATGGGTGGAAGGGAAATAGGAGTCACGCACAGATTGGCATTAAGGGGGACCCCACCTTTCATTACTTTTGATCATGTCCGCCAGGGTTTTCTCATGCGCATGTCCACTCTATACAACACTCACGTTTACGTAGAGCAGATATTTTGCGCTGGAAAAATAAAATAGCATTCCACCCTCTTTTTCTTTAATAAGCTTTTTCCTTTTATTTTCGCTCCACCCCCTTTTTAAGGTTTTTATTTCTTTTCCTTGTACACACACACACACAAAGAGTAGAGAGAGAAAATTACGAAGAGGTATGGAAGGAATTAAGAGGGGTGCTTTAAGAGAAATGGCTGAAATGGCCAAAAACAGTGGAAGGGTGGGTTAAGGGGTAAAAGACATAACACCAAAGTTCGTACTCGGGAAGAGGAGTTAGGGGAGACGGAGGCTTTATAAGCTTTTGTGTGTGTGTGTGTGTGTGTGTGTGTGTGTGTGTGTGTGTGTGTGTGTGTGTGTGTGTGTGTGTGTGTGTGTGTGTGTGTGTGT
>CABFWO010000135.1:270264-320872 GCA_902155825.1 Timema genevievae | reverse complement strand
GGGGTCTTTTGGGAGCTAACTGTAAGGCAGGAAACATTACGAGAAGAAGAAGGGGGAACAATTTTTTTTTTATTATTCTGAGGGTAAGGGGTTGAAATGAGAAATAAGGACTTTCTACTTGGGGAGTGAAGTAGGAAAGAGGTTATAGTTATAGTTGTAGGATGAGTAGGGGGGGGGGATTCATGGGCAACGCCACGTAGCCTATTCCACATGTAGGCCTATTCAGGGGAACGATTTAGATTAGACCTTTGTTTTTTTAGTATTGGAGAAGACCTTAAGTAAGGAACCTTGGACAAAGGTGCTTAGCCACGCCCATTCTACCCCTTTAAGAGTAATAAGACTACTCCACAATGTACAGTTCTTACTTAAAAGCAATAAAAGGCACAAATTATCCATGAAACCTCGTCTAGCTTGGCCAAATGGTCCGGAAGTGCTCCAGATAAGCTAAAATGTTGGCAATCCAGAAATTGCATGGTAAATCTAAAACTGTCACAAGCTCAACTGTTATGTAAAACCGTTCATAATAATTTTATTTAACAAAGAATTAATTAGGGTTCAGTTTAACCTATAAATTATTAACAAGTTTACTATACGATAAATTAAAATAAAACATTAGTATTTTATTGTATTTATGAAATATGTTTATATTACACTTTTTTTATCCGGTTTTCCATAATCAGCCCGAATTATCCAGAAATCCAGTTAGTTGGGATCCAGATTGGCTGGGTTTCACTGTATGGAAAATCTTCACTAAAACTGTTATATAGAGAAAAACCCTCAACGGTGGACATGCGGACTTATACATCAGCTTCGTCTGGTCTGATTTTTCCAGTGATGAATCTCAGCTGAATGTACTTATCTGAAACATTTAAATACATTTTTTCCCCAATTTCACCTCACGCAAATTAGGTTGCACTTCCTTTAAATTCTACCTTCCTCGTTCCTATCCCACTAGTGTAGTTAAATGCGGATGAACCGGACGATGAGTCGGATTTGATGGGTTGTGAGGTGGGTGAGAATAAAGAGGGGAAATAAAACCCTAAAAATAAACAACAAATTAAGAAAAAAGAAAGAGCAAAACTAAAGATTTAGTTGCTTGGAAACACGCCTTTAATTTTCTACTATGAATACAAAGTCTTATTCAGTGGCGTTCTAGAGAAATGTTAAAAGCAGGGACATGATGCTTTATTTTAAGACCTTTTTTTTTAGTCGCTTGCTACGGCTCGTTACGAAATAAAGCAGTAATTACTGAAGACTCTAGATAAAGGGGACTAGACGCATTTTAGGAGAGATATAAAAAAATAGTTAATGAGGTTTATTTAGAGGTGGGTAGGGAAGGGGAAATGAGGGGTTTGTTGTGAAATGAAAAACTAAAGAGAGATAACGATAGGATTACCAACCTGTGATGAAGAAGAAAGAACTAGAAATGATAATTGAGATTTAAATGTTAAGTGAGGAATTTAAAACGTTTTTAACGCAGATGTAATTCGTGTATTCATTTTTTTTTATGTCCCATAATGTTTTGATTATTAGTAGGTCCTATATTTTACATGGTGTATCCTACGCACACTTTCTAAAGACAGTACTATATCAGAAAATAGCTTCATAAACTCTAGAAAACATATATTGTCGATAATTTATATCTAGATTTTGTTTGACATATTGCTCATTTTAGGGTGTTTAAATTTATTATATATATATGTATATATATATATATATATATATATATATATTAATTTCTGGGGCTAACAAATAGGCTAAATCATTTAACAACACTTACTTATTGTATTTGTTTAATTAGTACGTATAATACAAGGGTTGGTAATGTCTTGGTATAGAGGGTAAAGAGGGTAGTTTAGGGGTAAAGAATCTGTATTGAGTTGGGGGGAGGCGGCTGGTGAAAATATGATTCCCAAATATGTGACTTTCTTTTGTTTTTTTATTTAATACATATGAAAAGCAAACAATTAGTTCGTCCAATTTTAGGAGTGTTTTTAAATCTTCCTTAATTAAAGACATTTTAAACATTTCTTTGGTTACATTTAAAAATACTCAGCAATTCTAAAGCTATGTATGAGCTCAATTTTATCTGAATAGGTCAGATCAAGTCAATTTAATTTTTAATGAGGTGTTGATAGAGCATTGAATTTTTAAATAAAAATAAAGAACGCGTTTCAAATTAAGAGGAGATATATGAGCCAAGAAATTAAATGTATTCCTGGGTTTGTAAATCCTCTTGTGTATAGAAAATACCTCTATTATTATTCTGGTCCATCGAGTATTACTATCCGTTCGGGCTGTCTACATATTTACTATGATGAGATAGGGAAGAGAAGGTTTAATATATAGGAAATGGAGGTAAGAGTGGCAAGCCATTTAGAAAAAATACCATCAGTATACCCCACCAGGTTTCGAGCCTCAACCTCTCCAATCAGTAATATAGTATATTACGATAATGATGGCTTAGACCAGCTAGTTTTAATTGGGATTTTGATTAAAGCAGGTTCACTTTGACACATATATAAATTTTAAAAATTGGTCTTGAATGTTCTTGGTGCATGATCAACCCTAACAAATAAATAAGTATTTTACTTTGATTTTGGCCTTAGATTTAGAGCAATTTATTCTTTAAAAAAAGAACTGAATTAACTGAACAGAAGTAATAAATATATTTAAACAATTTTAAGATTTTAGACTTGAGCATAATTATTCGATTAGATTTTGCAAAATAAAACCTATTTTATTATTCATGGCCTTTTTAGCATGGACGCATAGAAGGTATCTGGGAGAAATAAATAATAATAGAATTATATCTGAGATTCTGAAAGGTATTTCACGTCACAGCTTGGTCATCTCAATCCCTGACTCTGAGTAATGTTATGAAAATATCCTATAAACTTGTGGTTATTATTTCGAGCTTGAACTTTGCCTAGACCTACATTTGAGTGGAGTAAAGTATGAAAAAATGGTCGTCCTAATAAAGCTATCGATAGATTATCTCACTGTAGTGCAAGATTTTTTCTCAACATTTATAAAATTCTAAAAATATTAATGGTATTGCCAGTATCTAATGCATCACCTGTTTGATATTTTTCTTCCTCGTATTGAGCTTAAGGTGGGAATGTAGGGAACGTGAGTTAAGAACTGTACTTTTACAGTTTTTATCTCAAAACATGTTTTTGGTCAAAAGAAATCAAATAATTCTCCAGTAGAATAATAGAGATTATTTTTTTTTTTGCTTCTTGACATCAACCGTTCTTAAATATCGATTAAGGATGTTCTAGAACCTAATGAGATTATTTTTTCATTTAAAAAGTTTATCATCTAGTTCCACTATGCTGATGACATATATTCAAGAATTTGTTGATATCACCATGTGAATAAAATAAAACTATATGTTTTCTACTGGGGCGATATTTAAAATATTTTTTCCTGAAAAAGTTTTTTTTATAAATACTTCTAACTCTCGTTCCCTACACTCCCACTTCAAAAGTTATTTGAGAATCATTTTGGGACAAGATCAACTTTCCAATCACCACCCCGATTTAGATAGAAGAAAACATTTTTACAATAATTAAAGTTTCTTAAATAATTTAATATATTTATAAGCCAAGTATTAAGATAATATCTGTACGTAAATAAATTATTTAAATTTAAAAGTAAATTGTTCCCAACATTGACCTAAAAATAATATGTTTATATTTTTTAAGAGTTTATTCTTTACCAGAATCCCACTATATCATCGCTAAGTGTGCATCGGGAACGTGACAAGATGGTATTGATGTTTTCTAAAAGTGCAAGACGACAATATTTAATTTTGTTTATCTGTGCATCGTGTGACAAAAGTGTGTTTTATTCATGTGTAGGCCTACAAGATATCTGAAACTAAATTTTAGGTAATAGTACGCCTTATCAGTCCCATTTTAGTTTTTAACAATTTACTATACACTGTATCTAAACAAAACTCGACAACAGATCAAGCAAATTACTTTTAAAATTAAAATATTTACAATAACGTGTAACTTTCCCGTAATTATTTGCGTTACACCTGTGATCTTACGCACTAAAACGGTAAATTTGACGCGTAACTTTCCCATGATGCTTTGTGCTACATCCATGATCCTGCGCACTAAAACAGATATGACGTCATCGTATGATTTGTATGATCCACGTTTAGTTATTACATTAAATAGTTTAGTTTATTTATAACTATAAATTTAACTTATTAACAAACGAAAGGCTAGGTTAAACTTTGTTATGAAAGTGTCATTATAATAAATATATAAACTCGTTTTATTATTACGGCAATTACGTCATCGGATGATGTGTAGTAACCCGTTAATTAGGTGAGTGGAACTTTCCCTCGGTTGTTCTGTTCAAATCGATTCTAGGTGTTTTTATGTCTGGGAAAATGTAAGGCTGATATCAACATTTTAGAAATTTTAAAAAAGAAATGGCCGAGAATGGGACAAATAAAGCGTACTATATTTCTCAATTTTTTAAAAATAAAGATAGCTATGTATATGGCCACACAAAAAATTATATTAATAAATTGATAAATTACATCTAGACACGGGAAACCAACCCTGATCTCTCGACATAAAGCACCAATATTCTACCACTAAGCTAGCCAAGATTCGACCCGTTATTAGGTTTATTATACCTTAAACTGTGATTGGAGAGTAGCCCTGAGCATAGGATGAGTCTTGGGTAGCTTAGTGGTAGAACAATTGTGCTCTAAGCCAAGGGTTTTGGGTTCAGTTCACGTGTTCAGGTATCATATATCAACTCAAGAATAACATTATTTTCCCCTATGCATTTTTTCAACTCCTCTCGCCTTAAAAACGTTTGGTAACGCCCTTGCGTTCTGATCTTTTTTTTTAAGAACAAAATTCTTTAAAGTTAAAATTATCTAATGCCTATCCAACATTAAAATTACTTATTTGATTAATTTTATCGTGCGCACAGCAACGTATAACACAGGTTGGAATAAATTTTTACATGTACCAAAAGTTTGTATACAAAAATAATTCTGCACAATACGATTCACAAATGCAGAAATGAACATCACATTAAACCAATTATTTTATTTTATTATGAATAAAAATAGCTTGTAGCCCATACATCCATAAACGCTTCCACCCCGGCACCCCAAATTAAATAGGTTTTTTTTTTAATACCCACCTTGCTTCAAATGATGGTCATATTTGGGCTACCATAAAGACACATCTTAGAGTGACGTCAAACCCACCACAGTGTTGCCAAGTCTGCAACATAAACAAGGCATGTGTGTGCGTTACTACCATCAGATAGTGTTTACAAAGACGATAAACCATGAGAGGAAGCATACTCTAATTAGAAGCAGTGGTGTCTGCAAGATTGTCGAGTAGGAGACCGAGGGGGCTGAGTTCATGGTACACTATAAATGGGTAAGGGGTGCAAGATTTATAAATACGAAATTAATAAAGTTCACAAAGAAAATAATATTGAATATGTTTACGTATCTGAAGTTATTTTGCACCAGATATATTTACTTAAGTTTTTTATACAGTGCATAGTAATATTACTACGATTTGTAGAGATGTAGTAATATTTTGTAAGCTTAAATCTAAATTAAAATGTGATTAACACAATACACGAAGATAATACATGTATATTTCATGGATGGATCAGAACAATAAGAGAATCGTAAGAAAATACTTTTGAATTATTAAATTTGATAAAAATCACTTAACGTACTTATCTAGGATTAAAAATTAATAAATTTAGCCAAGGTCAAGACAACTTTCTGAGAGACAGTCGAATATATTCATATTACGCAGACCTTAATACATCCAAAAATTAAGTTAGAGGAGGCTTAGTTAAGGCCTACACCCCCCTCCCCCCAAGACTACACTACTGATCAGAAGGATTCACCTGAAAAACACTCTATGTTCAAAATTGATAGAAAACAAAATGTACAGCATGGATTCGAACCAAAACATTTATTCTACCAGCGAAGCACGACCTTAATATTTATCTCGGATATCACGTCTACAGCAACAAAGTCAAAATTTGGATAGGTGAACACGTGGGCTAAAGTGTTAACTTTCTTTAGTCTGATAAGTTACTGACTGAGAGGTTGAGGTTTAGTATTTCCCTCGGATATATTTAGGGTGATTTCTCTAATTGGTTTTCCACCCTCCCTCCACGTAAATTCCAGGTACATTTCGTCTAAAAACCGATCTTCCTCATCCTTACCCACATTGGTGTGAAAATGGTGATATAAGAAAGGCGTGTTACCCTCGCCCTCCCCCCAAAATAAATCTTAATCAAGCACACCAACCGCTGTACCGAAAGCTCCATCGCACACCAACCGCTGTACCGAAAGCTCCATCTAGCTTTACGTCCTAGCAGACCTCCCAACTCTTCTTTTCTGGATGAAGGCTAGTCGCGCTGACCACGTGGTCTATTTCGGCAGCAGCTGTTACCCGCGACTACAGAAGATTGGTTTTGATTAATGGGCGGCGTGGAGCTAACTGCCCCTTGCACTCTCTTTACCAGGGCTGGTGAACCTTTTGGAAAGCACGTCGATAATTTTCGGTGACATTCTTTTGCGTGTCATTAGGAATTTTTGAATATCCAAACGTATTAATGGAATCTCTCATAACTATAATAATTTGTTTTTATAACTATTACATTAAAATTCACGATGTATTATATTGATGTAAATATTTTATTCAAACATAAAAAACACAATAGTTGGAATTTTTAAGAAAAAATGACTATCTTAAAATTCTTAGAAATTACATCATATGCATAATAATTACTTCATAAGATATAAAAGTAACGCCTTGCGTAACAACAATAAGAAATCACTATTTAATTTGCAAAAAAGTGGGATTAGTTATTTTATTTTAAAATATTATTGAAATCATAGTCGAGGAAAAAAAATATTTTTTTTACAATAGTGAATACCGCGTGCAAAGAAAATTTTCTCACACACCACATTAGGCCCGCGTTTCATCAGCTCACCAGCACTGCTTTAGACTATATTTTTCAAACGTCTTTTGTTAAATAATTTCGTATACAATAGATTCCCTACAACCTTAGACCCTATTATCCTATATTTCATATTATCAGAGGTGGTAGCACATAAGAATCTTATAGTATGAGTAGAGGAGTGAATCATCGGGTGATTCATCGTTTATAATAAGTGTGGTGCCGTAAATAATATATTGTGTGGCCGTAAATATTACTGTCCACCACTCAGATTAATAATGATCCTTAGACGCAGGATGAACTATGTGATTTAAAACTGCTTTGATGCCTAAAAAAACAGAAAGCAATCAATTTATTTTTATCAAAATATAAGAATGTGTTTAAACGTGTTATCATAAAAAAAATTGCTTATAAAATATTTTATATAAACGACATAGTGTATTGATTTAAATATCATATCACTCTTTACTTTTAATTGGAGTTTTATTTTAAAAGCTGAATCACATACAGATAGGCCTATTATACCCTACGTAATTTATGATTTAATATGTTATAATTATTAAAAGCCTATATAAATTGTAATTAGAGTACGTAGCCTACTGTTTAGGGCAAAAATCAAAACGTTAATCTGCTATATAAAGGAGCTACTTAGTGCTACGTAATATTATATTCATATTGGTTATACGAGGCCGCCTCAGTTGCGTTTATCTCGGATAATTGAGAATATACTTTTTTACTTTCTCACGTAAAAAGAAAGCAGGGTAATCGTGAAAGTTTTTGATCTCGATTTTATGGTAGATATTTACGTTTTATGTTTCTCCAAACGTAGTTATTTTTTTTATTATTATCTCTGTCCCCATGTATATAACAACACTTTTTTTTTACGTTTGAATAAACATAAAACGTAAATATCTACCATAAAAGGTAAAAAACTTTCACGACTATATTTAATAATTAACCCAATTGCTAAAGGGTGGTTTATAAATATTAATAATGTTGTTGTTATGATTGTTATTAAAATGATGGTAACGTTGATTCAGATATTAGTTTAATTAGAATATTAATTTTGGGAATTAATGATGAGGTTTATATTTATTCCTTTTATCTGAGTTCTAAAGGATTAATCCTATGATTGATTTACAAGACCAGTATTTTTTTTTATAAATGTATATATATATATATATATATATATATAATCGTGAAATTTTTGAATTAGGGAGAATTGCGGGAATAATGCCTTAGACCATGCAGCCACCATAGTGGGCTAGGGCTAGGTGTTGTATGTCTGGTCTGTTGTGTAGTTAATTTAGTTTGTAAGTCATGCGCTGATATAAACGGTTGGTTAAGGTATTAAGTATCGAGTGTCTCTCTAGGAAAATAAATTGAATCTAGTTAAAGTATGAGCTGTGCTCATGCGCGTTTTAATACGTGCGCGAGTATTAACACTCAAAACAAACCTTGTATAATGAACCTCACTTTCAAGGACGCGGCATGCTTTGTCCTCCCACGTGGAAGTTTGTATTTTATTTATTTTTCCTTAAAATATTAATACCTAGTGTGACCTGACCTTGTAGTTCTCATTCAATTCACATTCCATTCCTTTTCAAACATCGCTAAATTAGACGCATGCGCACTATCTAAAGTTCCTACTGTCACTAGCGGCTCGAGTGTGTCATTCTATAGCTGAACTTGAACTAGCTACACAATAGAAAAAATTTAACTTATAGACGTAAAGATTTTACTTTGATAAACTTAGTATTTTCAAAATACTTTTTTATGACTTAGTAGAATGTAAAGTTTCAGATAGTTAAAAGTAGAGAATTAAAAAATACAATGATCATATTTAGGGTCGTATTATGTATTACGTTAAATAGTCGACTGCTATATTTCGATGATACATATTAACTAGTTATTAATTTGATCGAATATATCCTGCTTCACAGTATTCATATTACTTCCACAAAGGTGTTCCTTCATCACAAATGTTTATATTAAAGGATGGTTTATGAGAGTTTTTCTTTGAGCTCTGGCAGACTATGAAAATTTACTGGAAAATTTTATTTCTGATTGACTAGCAAAAATACTTTGACTCTACGTTTCCAACATTCTAAATTTGTAAAATCAAAAAACTTTGGGATTTTGAGGTGAATGCTACAATTTTATCTCACTGCCTGCCATATTTTGATTTCTTAAAGTCACAAATTCAGGTAAAAACTTAGGCTAAGTCTCAAAATTTTAAGTTTTTCAAATTTGTAAGCATATTTAAACAAACCAGCTAGATATAAGAAGTTTGTTTATAAAATCACACCATTTTATAAAAAAATCTTTATTTTTAACTTGAGGGAACTTTCAAGACTTAAAGTGCCCTTTAAAGAAAAATTAGTTTTCTTTAAATTTTAAATGAAATAAGAAAAATCAACCTCACAAAAATTATTGGAATGCCTGAGAGTACATAAAGCAAACAAAAAGGTTTAACATAAATTATTATTATTAGCACCGCGTCTTACTACCCGTTCGGGTTATACGCACTTACGCTAATGTGCAATGGTAGGGTGATTGTGATGGGTGATTGTGAGATGAAATGAAGGACCTACAGTTTAACGTGGAATCCGAACCACGGTGGAGGCCTGGCATTCCTCACATTCACATTTAACATAAAGAAAATTCCTAGAATTGTGTTATACGAAAATATATTTATCTGTAAGGATCTTTAAGAATTGGAAAACATGCCTATTTAATATTGGTTAGTGTAATAAAATACGCCAGTAAGGTCAATTTTTATTATTATTATCAATATTATATTATTATTTCAAACATATCACAATAAATTTTTATAGTGTATAAATATGAAATTTTTTTACTTATCTCATATTTTATTTTATTAAATTAAATATGAAGATAAATTCTGGCTGCTGAAACAAAAAACAAATGATTATAATATAATAGACTTTATATATTAATATGTTGTATATTATATTAGAGCTACATTTAACGTATGTATGTATTAGAGATGGGTCAAATACACTTTAGTCGAATCCTAATCTTCATTTTACTGAATACTAAATCTATAATCCGAATTCAAAATCCGAGTCTTATAAAACTTGATAAACAGAAGATGTTGCCTTATTTCAAATTGATGTGATTTTTCTTTTCGTGTTCATAATAATTATTTAATTGCCAGAGAAAATGTAAAATAAATTATAATATATTATTCAGCTAAGTATAAAATTAATGGTATGGGGTCTGGTCAGTTGTTTTGTCCTGGAACTATTTTGGTCCATGCCAATAAAAGCATGGTTACAACTATTTAGAAAAATCGTATTTAAATTTGGAAATAAATCAGTTATTTGAATTCTTGAATCCTGTTACAATTCCTTGGGATTTTAAGATTAAAAGCGTCATTTCTAAAATATATATAATATAAAGATTATAATTATATTTTATTCGTTCTTATAAAACTCGCTCAATTCTCCCTGCAAATCATGTAAGTGCTGCGCTCTGTGAGCTAAGAAGAAAACCGTCCGTCTGAGTAAAGAGCGAGAATGTTTTTTAGTTCTAATTTTGTCCGCCGCACCTCGCTTCCAGTCTTGAAAGGCCAATTCAAAGCCAAGCTTCCAAACCAGATCTTTCAACGACGGGTGAAATACAATCAGACCACTATGAGAAGGAATTTTTATAGAATTGAATGGATACATTTAGAATCACCCAAAAGTGCTATTATTTTTAGGAAAGTGATGGGGGGAGGGAGTGCACTAGAAAGTTGATATAATATGTTAATGTTTTTTCTTATTTAAACATAGGTCATATGAGTTGGGGTGTTAAATGGGGTTGGGTCTTGAAATATTAAATGTATACTATTAAACAAGACCGTTGAATATTTAGAAAAATACATATCTAAACATATTTTTACGTTCTAGAGAGGTTGTGTATCCTTTAGTAATTTTCAACGAAAGTTTTGTGAGTTTGAGTTTGATAATATTAAGACTATAAGAGAAACATAAAAATATTTAAATGTGCACAAAAATACTATTTTTTAAGACACTCACCCAATCTACTTTAAAAACAGACACCTATATTTATAAACATTTTGAGTTTATTATGTTGGGAAAAATCAAATATAAGTAGATTAAAATAAATTAAATAGTATCAAGCTTGTTAAAAGGTGGTTATATAATAACAAGCAATCAAAATGTACATAACGATCAATACAGTTATTTACAATATGAAAAAATAATAAAATTTACAGTACATGTTAAAGAGCCCTTGTTAAGTTACAAACATCTTGTATTAAAACACGATAAAGTTATAATTATTAATTATTGAATTTACAGTATAATGTTTTTCTTATAAAGATTAGACTTAGATTGTTAGAAAAACTTTATAACTTTATCATGTACTGATATAATCAGTTGTTTCAGAAATAGATCGTTAAATACCTCAAATAAATAAATTTATAATTTTATATTTTTATATTTGAACGATGTTAACGATTATTTTTGAACATAGTTTTTATATTTTGGTAGTGAAACGAGTTACAATATAATTTGAGTGGAAATTCTAAATGCAAAGATGTTCAGTTCAATTTTTAAAAATATAAAATTAATATTAGAAACGATTATTTCTGTTATCCATCAGGCTACGTAGAGTGCCTTTTATTGTAGGCGATTCGTTATTAGCATCATCCCCAGGTCAAAATATAACAACATTAAATTATGATTCAAAAAGGAATTTAAGAAAATTGAATATTGCATTTGAAGTTAATATTATTTCGTAGCTTGTTATAATCAAAAACTTGTACTTCTGGTCATGGGGTTCAAGGAATCAAGATCGATTGGATAGGATCACTCTCTAGGTGGTGGAAGTACGAATCCAGACTGAGTGCATTGCACGTATTTTTTCAGAAATGATTTTATCTGTGTTTTTCTCATCCTTCCCCTTATGCTAAAGTGATTTCAATTCTTCATAATTACCCACTTTATACCAACCCATTAGTATATACATACATACATATATGCATACATACATACATACATACACACATACATACATACATACATACATACATACATACATACATTACATACATACATACATACATACACACATACATACATACATACATACATACATACATACATACAAACATACATACATACACACATACTAATGGGTTAGGATAAAGTAATTAATAAGCTTTTTTTGAAATGTAGCATCAACAAAATGTATAATATCATTAAAAAAATGTTAAAATTTATTTTTATAGAATCAAATATTCCACCTCTACAATATTAAAAATACAAATTTTGTTAATACATGATATAGCCTACATATAAGTACAGTATATAATTTCCATACGGGGGCTAGAAATAATTCACGTTATTTTGCCAGACATGTGATGTAAATGTGTATCTCAAACCGTTTTAAATGAATTGATCTAGATTGCTCCATGCACTATAATAATTTAAGTTATAACAACTAGAAAGAATGAAAATGTTTAGTAACTCAATCAAACAAGTTCACTTATCTGTTATTGAGCTAAAATATATACGTTTGAGGAAGTACTATGCAAAATTATTTTTCAAAATAACTTCTATATGTAAACATTTAATTAACAAATCTGCTATAATATTGAAGTTCAAAATGACACATGAGCAACTATAATATTTTTAAAAGATAGGCCTAGTCAGTACTAGCATCTATAGTAAGAACAACCCATCTTTTTTTTTACCTCTTTTGGTGTTTTTGTGATAAATAGTTCAGCTGTTAGCTATTTTATTAAACAAATATCACGTATTTTATGTGTGTTTGACATAACTTAAAATTAACTTTATCACTAATACTATACTAACAGAAGGCCACCACTAGGCTACCACTAGGCCAACACTAGGCTACCACTACCACCACAAGGCTACCACTACCACCACTAGGCTACCACTACCACCACAAGGCTACCACTACCACCACTAGGCTACCACTACCACCACTAGGCTACCACTGAGTTTTATTAAGTGAAACAACTCACACTTATACAATTCGATACAACTATTTACTAGCGTCTCCTATCCAGGGCTGCGTTATCTGATAGCTCGCAATCTTAAGGCCCGTACACACCAAGCTCGCGAACTGTTCGTGAACTGCTAGCGAGCTGTTAGCGAACAACTGACTAACTCGGTGTGTACTAGAGATCGCGAGCAGCTCGTGTTCGGTTGAAGTTCGCTACATGAGCGGTAACATCAAAGAAACTGTTAGCGAACACGTGTTGAACAGAGATTGCAGTGTGGACCTGTTTATTATTATCTTCCTCACTCGATGACATCGAGATTTTGTGAACTGCTGACAGACTGCTCTCATACTACATGACAAACATGACTTCATTATTCAAGGTGTGGACGTCGTGCTCGTGAACCGTTCGCTAACAGCTCGCGAGCAGTTGTTTTTGGTATGTACGGGCCTTTAATTGATCGCTCATATTATGTATCTGAAGTTTTCCGCATGTCCATCACAGATCCTGTCTTAAAATATAAGTTAATAACTAACCTGGCCACAAGATGACTCCTGGATAGCTCAGTGGTGAGAGCATTGGCGAGCTGAGCCAAAGGCCCTGATTTAGATTCTCGTGTCTAGGTATCATTTTTAAATTTTAAAAATATAACATGTAGGTGCTGTTATAACCATACCTAACAACTATAACAGTTTGGCTATTCAATCCATTATAAAATAGTGTTGTTGGATAAGTAGATGTATTAATAACAGGGGTGGAGGAAGGTCAGTAAGCGTACAATATCTACCAACTCTATTTCTGACCGTTTTTCTTCAAACATAAGCTTGTCTGTCACACTGATAATTCCCAAGTTGATAACGAAATTGTTTGCCTCCTTTTCTCAGACCTACTAACTCAAACCATTTCAAGTAACATTATGTTACTCTCTGATACCAAATTGGATGTAGACTAAAAACCAAAAATGGGTTGTTTTAATTGTTGACAGAGCGATTTTTACGATAGAAAGTTTTTTAAAAAAATGCATCTTTTAGGGGAATATTAAAATGATAATTAATTAGTATTTGACTAATTTTGTACAGAAATTAATAGAATAGGGAATAAAAGCCAGTTAAAGTGTTTATCAGTCTATATAAGCCCCTATATTTGAAGGTTCTTTAAATTCTAATGGTGATTTAACAATTTCCAAAGTGGAGGAGGCCTTATCCCCCACCCACCCACCCCAACCCGGCCGTCACCTTCATACTCTTGATGGGTAACAACGATTAAAGGCCCTGGCGACCAATTAATTCTTACCGTAGACAGCGGAGAACATCGTTAAGAAGAAGAAACCTCACATAAAAAGCACACCTAGACCTTGTATCAAAAGCGCACAGGTAGAAATTAACGGTATAACGTGGCTACACGACAAACATCTTGCACCCACAGTGATAACGGGAATGATATATTTATCACGTTGAATGTAATTCTCCGAAATACAATCGGCAAACGGTAATAGTTTTTTTGTATTGGGTGTTAGGTTATGTTAGGTTATGTTAGGCTGTAGGGAATCCACGGCAGGAGATGTGGTATCTGACAGCTAAGAAAAGTTACCACATATCCATTCACCAAACCATACGATCTCCAATACCATATTTTGATTTGTTGTTACTTTTGGCGGTCAGAACATTCACACAAACAAACAATTTATTTTAAATTACTAACCGTTTTTACAGTATTGAAACACGAACTCAAGAAAATAACAGTTTGGATGGGGTTTTTTTTTTGTGTGAAAGTGAAGTAGATCTATATGATTCACTTAGCAAATGCTTTTCAAACTAGAGCTTCTAAAATGTGGCTTACTATTCTGAAATCAATCTGACAAACCAGTCTAAGTAATGGTGGTTGATGACGTCATACTTGTGGCTGTGTTCATACGTTGTTTACAAAATTAAAATGTTTTACTTTTAAACTGATTTTTATATGACTCTATCTAAGTCATTAAAAAGTGTGAATACTCTACTGTTTCATGTATTATTTCACGTACTTAAATATATGTTGTTTCCACAACAGCAAAACCAAAATATTAATAGCTTACTAATATATTTTGTTCTTTCAATAAGTTATGAAAAAGCCAATTATACAGTAATCCTTAGGGAAGTATTAATAGAATCATTTGATAATACTTAATATAGTGATATATCTAAACAAATAATAATTATTTCCGGATATGACATTAGTCACTTTCAATCAATATTTTAATAAAGACCCTTCTGCTAGCTGTAAGATACCACCTCGCCTACCGTGAATGTCCTATAGGTTAGGTTAGGCTAGGTTTAGTCCGACGTCAACAAGCGGTGTTGCCACATGAGGCTCAGAGGCTACAAACAATGGTGTGCTTATGATGCACCCACTTTGTCCGCTTCTGATATATTCCAAATCAAATATACAAATTCGGCCTGTGTGCTTTCATTATGTAGCCCGTAAACTGGGCCTTATTCAAGAAGGAGAGGAAGGGTTCTTAACCACGGTGACTTAGGTTCAAGTCCCCCAACCTCAAACAGCAAATTTTGTTTAAATTAAACTCCTCTTGATGCATTTTTAAACATAATTATAGTTGTAGGTGCAATACACTTTATAAAACTTCAATAGGTTGCATGCTAGTAATCGAAGAGGAATAAAAAAATACATTATTAATAGTGTTTTACGGGGCTTATGGGCTTGAGCCCCAAAACGCCTCCCTTCCTTTCAACTCTGTTCGCGATATCACAATATAAATCCTAGACCACAATCGGATGAACTGTAAAGGTCTTCTACCAAGGCGTACATTAATCCAGTTATATTGAAATCCACTCACGCCGGTATACACAAGGAAAAAGTCGTCAGTCTTAGGACCAAATTCATAGTCAGATTTTGTGTGCCTCAAGTGCGGCTCGAAACCAAACTCAAGACAATACCTCTCTAGACTTGAATGGAATGGGGCCGTTTTATATGCGAAACTGGCCCATTCCATTCAAGTCTAGGTAGGTGTCTTCTTGTATTTGGTTTGGAGCTGCACTTGAGGCGCACTAGGTCTGACAATGTATCTGGCCCTTATTACATTACCTGAGTTTAGGATAGTAACATTTAGCACCACGTCTTACTACCCGTTCGGGCTATACGCTTAAATACTAATTACGCTAACTGGTTAGGAAACGGTAAGGTTAAATATAGAGGGAGTGAACCCGCATTTTCTTGGAGAAAGAGTGGAAAACCATTTAGAAAAAACCACCCCCAGTTCACCCGAGTGAAACTCGAACCTCGATCTCCCCGTCCCTGGCAGTTTAGCTCAACACGAAACTAGCCTTAGTTTTATGGATGTTAAATGATTTCGGGGATCGAATCCTTATTAGGTGTACCTGAGGTTTTTTTTTTACCTCTAAAGGATTTCCCACTCTTCATAAACGCAAATTCCGGGTATATTTACTCAGAATTCTACCATCCTCATCATTTCCGAACTAGTGTAAGTATGTGGTTATAAATACTGTGTATATAAACTAAAGGAGTGTCTCGTTAAACGGTACATAATTGCCAATAACGTTTTCCCCAGCCCCAAACCCACATCAAATTATGTCTCTGTGCTGTCGACCCTCAATCAAAAAAAACTAATGAATGGAATTAAAGAGAGAGAGAGAGAGTCCGCTTTAAGTAGTCCCCATCCCTTTCTCTTCTCCGCCTCGGGCTTCTTCTATCTCTGTCCATCCATGCTCTTTAGTGGCTATCTTTGTTTTGTTATCGTCTTCTCGCGATCTTTCTCTTGCTGTCGAGCTTCCAGATCCACATTCTTGATGTCTCCATAGCTATAATATATTCACGATAACGCTAGACTTTTCCGACAGTAGAAAAATTACTATAGTCCGATTTAGTTCTGAATTAACATTTTTGGCAGTTATAAAACTTCTAAAGACCATTTTAATATAATAATACGAAAAGTAATGTGATTTGCAGCAGTCACTTTTATGATACGTATCACTGTCTACAAAATAATACCAATTATAGTAAAAATGTCATCAAAGTTGACTGCAAAAAAAAAGTTTGTTTATTTTTTAGCTCATTCCAATCAGAATTTTAGGGCTAGTTTCATAGTCAGATTGAGTATGCCTCAAGTGTGGTGCTACACTAAATACAGGACAACACCTACATATATCATAATGGAATGGGCTAGTTTCATAGTCAGATTGAGTATGCCTCAAGTGTGGTGCTACACTAAATACAGTACAACACCTACATAGATCATAATGGAATGGGCTAGTTTTATAGTCAGAATGAAGTATGCCTCAAGTGTGGCGCTACACTAAATACAGGACAGCACCTACATATATCATAATGGAATGGGCTAGTTTTATAGTCAGAATGAAGTATGCCTCAAGTGTGGCGCTACACTAAATACAGGACAGCACCTACATATATCATAATGGAATGGGCCAGTTTTATAGTCAGATTGAGTATGCCTCAAGTGTGGCGCTACACTAAATACAGGACGACACCTACATATATCATAATGGAATGGGCCAGTTTTATAGTCAGATTGAGTATGCCTCAAGTGTGGTGCTACACTAAATACAGGACAACACCTACATACATCATAATGGAATGGGCTAGTTTCATATGTGAAAGTGACACATTCCATTCGAGTTTTGGTAGCCTGTATGTAGTATAGCGACACATTTGATGCGTGTTAGGTCCAACTATGAAAGTGGCCCTTAATACACAAATTTATCCATATTAGTGGCACACCTCGGAATGGTGGAGGAGGGATTAAGGTGGGAGTAAAGGGAACGCGATAAAAGGTCAGTGTGTTTGCAGTTTTTATAGCAAAGAATGTGATTGGCCAAAATAAATAAAGTATTTCTCCAGTGGAAACATAGTTTAATTTTTTTCGCGTGGTGGATATTAACAGTCCTTGAATAATTATCAAGTGTGTCCTATAATTTAAGGATAATTTTCTCTCTTCATTTAAAAAGTTCCTCCTCAAATGCTAATATGCTCATACCAGATATTTAACAATTGTTGTTATTACTGTGAATAAAATTAAACTCACTTTTCTACTGGTAAAATATTTAATTAATTTTGGACGCAAAAAAGTGTTGGTATAAAAACTGCAAGACACTTACCTTTTCTCGTGCCCCCTACACTCATTTTACCTCCCTGCCTCCCCCTAATTCCCTCCAAGATTGTAAATAATTTTAATAAAAGCTAAAAACATATGAAGTACAACTTCGGTATAGAGCACTGAAGATTTATCGAATGAATAGACTACATTCTAAGATCAAGTTTACAACTTCATAATCAAAACATTTACCACTATACACATCAAAAGTGCCCATGAAATTACCAATTTAAAAAAAACACCATAGAATTAATCCCTTCGATACATTCTATGTTTCTTCTCCCAGTTTTCTTTTTGTCTTACTATCCATCCAGGTTTTCACATTTAGGTTAATTATGTTGGTAGGGATGGGAAAGCAGAATTTTCAGAGGAGATACACCCGAATTTGCAAGGAGGTAGATTGGGAAATCTTATAAGAAAATCCACCCAAAGTAAACCTATATGGGATTTAAAAACAGAACTACCAGTCATCATAAGACCAGACTATAGGAATGAGACTGAAAGATATTTCACGTGCTTACCAATGAGAGTAAAGCTACTAATAAAACTTTTCCATATGAATCCGATATTTAAAATAAATCCTATCATTTCAACAATTAGTTTAAACCAATTTAAAGAAAAAGTAGAGCCAGATAAAGACATTCGATTGGCTGAGCTTGTGAAGTCACTCAGTACACAAGCTATATGAAATACAAGGTAAGTTGTTAAAATTTAGGTCACATTTTGGAACTTTAAATAATAAATAATTTTTTTTTAAATCCACACCAATATCCAATTAACTTCAACACGCTACATTTTTTTTAATATGTAAGTTTGATTGTCTTCATATTAAAATAAAACTTATGTGTGCTGGGTGACGTAAGCAATGACATAATCAAATCATCCTAGTGGCGCTATCTTTCTATTCTCTTTACATTGGTTTGAACTGCCTTTAGTTGTAAAATTGTCTAAATATCTTTATGAAGTCGATAAGTACGGAATAACATTTTTAAACTTGTCATCAAAGGTAAAAGCTAGTGCGAGCTAATAATATTTTTGGTTCCATCTACCTAGTTCTTTGCTGGGTCAATTTGTGTCATTCCTTGTGTGGTTCTTCTGCTCATTTTCTTTCCTCCGTCTGCGTCTCCAAACATATTTATCTTTATTTTTTATACGCATTTAGTTACACAAATTGGGTAAGAAGGAAGGAGGAATTTACTTAGAGGTAGTGTACTCAGCTTTTGCGTGTAAGGAGAGAGGGAAATATTTCAGGAAAACATAACTCAATACAGCCGGCTTGGATTTGAAGCCAGACCTCTCTCTCCATCACCCGTCAAAATCAAACGAAACTTCCACCTTTTTCTGAGTGCCTCCCAATTCAGGGAGAGTTCAAAACTAACTGGATTAATGTTCACCTTGTATCTAATAAAATATTGTTACTTTCTCTTACTGTTTATCTTCCCTTATAATTCGTCCTCTATTTCCCTATCTGGAGTCCCCCTTATTGTTTATCCCTCTCTCTTGAATCGTCTCTATTAAATCTCTTGTACATATTTGTGCCTCCTTCCCATCCTTTCTGTCTATTCTATCCGTGTCTCTGTCTCGTCTTCGGTCCATGAGAGTGTTTCCGGCTGTGGCTTTAATCTTTGTGCTTCTCTTCTTTCCTTCCACGCTCCCCCTACCCCAGCAAGTCCGTATAAAGGACCATTTCATGGCTGGTAACTTGTGGAACATGCTAATTTCACCCGTTTACAACTCCCTTCTCTCTCTCTCTTTCACCCAATTCTCTGTTACTCCTCCCTCCCAACCTCCTGTTAATTGTTTCATTAAGAATCGGACTTTGGAGGAATCCTAGTGAGATAAACTCGATTTGGGCCGAGGTTTTATTGGTGTGATAAGTCCGGACGTTTTCAAATGTCCACCGGTCTCTGTGGTTAATACGTTTGCCCTTCAGTAGGAAGAACCAGGAAAAATGTAATCATTTTAATAAAATTATGAGGAAATTAATTTAAAAACCATGGCTCCATAGCCATCGCATCCTGAATTTTGGGATTGTGTAATCTTATTTATGTGTTCTATTTTTAGGTTAAGTTAGGTTGGAAGTCATGATATCTAGTTAGTAAATATTTAGGAGCTAGTGATGGGTGTGTAGTGTTTTTAATGGGGTTCTTGGTTAAGTTAGTTTGTAAGTCCTACTATCCAATTAGTAAATAATCTAGGAGATAGTGATAGGTATGAAGTATTTGGCATGCTGTCTTAGGTTGAGTTAGTTTATAAGTATTGTTTCTCTAAAGGGTACCGGTAGCTAACTGATGAATTTTTTGTTGTTGAAAATTTGAAATATTTTGAAAATTACTCTAACGATTTTGTTTAAAATGTATAAATGGAGATTGTGTGGTTGATATGACAAATAACATTGTTTTGTTTTTAGGGTAGAAACTCGCTTATGGATAGTTAACTGCTGAATGAATTTTCAAAAACTTCAAATATTTTTAAAATGGCTATAACGATTGCGTTCCAAATGGGTATCTTGATAGTGTTTGACAAGCCAAATTGCACTATACAGTTGTTTTTTCAGTTAAAGTTTGTTTAAGTGTAGTTTACAAATGACTGAAATTTTAAAAATATTTTTAAAAATTAAAATAACTCTAGCGATTTTGTTTAAAATTTATATGTGGGAGTGTTTGATTTGACAAATACAACTATTTACTAATTTTTGGGGAGGAATCTCGTTTAAGGATAGCTTACTGTAAAATGATTTTGAAAAATGTGTTGGAAAATTTAAAAAAATGGCTTCAACGATTTGGTTCAAAATGGGTATCTGCAAAGCATTTTTTATTCTAAATAATAAATATTTTGGTTTTTTCTAAATACAATTATTTTTAGTAGTTTACTAATGACTAATTTGTGTAAGATTTGAAATTTTGGGAAAATAGCTTTGACTATTTTCTTCAAAATTAGTATCGGGTGACTATTTTATATGATAAATAATAATGTATGCTATTTTTATTTTTAAATAAGGGTAGTTTACTTTCGACAAATCATAGAAGATTCAAGTTTTTTGGAAATTGACCTTGAAATTTGAACTCAAAATGGGTATTATGATAAATAAGAATAAATTTTTATTTTTACAAATTAAAAATTACTTTAGAGTAGTTTACAACTAGCTTATTTTTGAAAACATGAAATTTGTTAAAAATATTTTAATAATTTGGTTTAAAATGTTTATTTAAAGAGTGTTTATTGTGATTAACAAAATGATGTATTTTTTATTAAGAAAACCTACTTAAGGGTACTTTACTGAAAACCTTTACTGAACATTCTCTTCGAAGCTATAGTAAACAACATGAAAAAGTTTGAACGATTGTGTTATGCCATTTATTTTATTTATCATATATCTCGATGACTATTTTACGAGCCTATAGAAATAAATTTTTAATCCTCATTTTTAACTTGAGCATGGGTGTCTATGAATATATATTCATCCAAAGAAAAATAGGCCTGTATTGAGAAGTGCTTCTGTCTTACTCCCCATCCGAATTATTCACAGATTTACACCGATGAAGTAACGATGAGGAAGGAAGAATTTTATATGAAATGTACTGGAATTTTTGAGGAGAGAGAGGTGAATATATTTATTTTGTAAGCCTGGTACACCTGTACGGTTTCTAACACCAACCTCACCTGTATAGGTAGGCTCAGATCTGACTATACCAATGGTCTTATTCACGCGCCCCCCAGTACGAGTAAGTTTTATTGCTTTGCTTTATTTATGTATTTGGCTAGTGATAGGAAAATTCTAACTAACATTATTTTAGGGAATTGTACTAATATTATTTCCAGAGAAATTACACATAATTTCACAAGTTAAAAGCTATTAGAATCTATCCCCATCATTATCAAATCTTAAAATCTGTTTTATTAATTAATAATAAAATTATAGTTATCAACTATAGTTTATTAACTAATCATTAGATTATAGTTATTAATTATAATAAAAATATTGTACGATATTTAAATTCAAAATTAATGTTGTAAGGCCTAATTAAGGTTGTAAGGCCTGCTCATGAGGCCAACATTGAATGATGGTGATCAGTGGTTTAAAGACAAAATATCATATGGTGTACATTAGGTTTCGTAATAGACTAATTTGAGTTAAGTATTTATAAATATAAGTTAAGTTAGTAGTGTTTCAATTTAATAGTGAAAATATTCAGCATTATATTCAAAAGTTGTCATAGTTTCCAAAAATATAGTTTTAAATTGATCCAACACATCAACAAATTTGTCTTAGGTGATCGATGGTGGTTTTCCTCAGATACAAAATAAATAGACCATTCAGCTATATGTACCGTGGTTCGATCATGCGAGGCCAAACTCGGCGATTAGAAACTTATGACTTATTGTTCCTAATATGCTGTCTCCATTGATGAATTCACTTTTTAGCCACTATACAGCTACGATGAGTAACCTAATCCTCCTTGAATATGTGGGCCATACTCGTCAATCTGCCATTAGAAACTCACGATTTCTTACCCCTAAACAGCTGTTTCCAATGATGGCCTCTTTTTCTGAATGATTGCGTGGTTATGATGAGTAATTTACATATTCTTATATAGATGAGCATTCCTAAAATGTATGTGGTAAGATTCCAAACTATGTTTGCTTGAGTCATATCCTCCTTATCAGAAGTTAAGTGTGGACGAATGTGTTAACGTTCAACGTGTCTGAAAATTTGTCATATCAATATTTTGTTACGGTAGTTAAGTCTTATTTATTTATCAAATTAATAATTTCAAACTAAAAGACGTAATAATATTGAACAGTACCAGTGCCCGTATCGGTGAGCACGTGGATTGTTGGGTCCCTTTAGTTTGTTTCGCTGGTGGCAGGCAGGTTGGTGATCGAATACCAGGCAGGTTTACTGAGTATGGTTTATTAATCATAANCCCCATCCCCCCCCCCCCCCCCCACCGCAAATGACATATATGTGTCATCTAAGTATTTCCTTTATCTCCTCTACTCCCTTTGCAAAAATATAGTACGTGTAGCCTGGATGGGTAGTATGACGCATTGGGGGAGAGGGGGAGAGGTTCCTACACATACTATCATACTAATTACTAAAAATTTAAGGAAAGACTAAGAGAATGAATTTTCACCTACGGGGTAGAATATTGCAAAACAAAAGATTCTTTCTAAGGCTCTCACTAAGCCATTACGTGTACAGTCACGAGTGCTAACAGCACAGCTAACCTCAATATTGTCCAGGCATTGCCCCAGCCTGTGACGTAAGGTCAGCGGGAAGGAACCGTTTCCTCGGTTCGCCCAAAAGTTCTACTAAGAGGGTGCTGAAGACGTCCGCTAGAAAGGGGTGGATCAAGGATGGGATGGAGGAAAAGGGGGGTGAAAGTCAGTTGCGAGAAGGCGGGAAGTTTTAGAGCCAAGGGGAGGTTGGACCGCAAAGGATCAATAGCCTCCACCCACCAGTGGGGTGGCTAGGAGGTTGTAACCCCCAGGAATGGTGGGATGGACGTCTTAGGATTACTATGGTCGACGAGCTAAGGCGTTTCTATCCACAGGAATAAAAAAAACATGTTTCCGTCCTTCCTGTCCTCGTGTTTGAGTGGTCAGTAAGCGCAACTACAGGTCCTAAGGGACACTGGCTTCATTCAAGGAAATTGCCCAAAAATAATCAATTGTGATTAACAACATAGACCTTGGTTAAAACAGGTAAACCCTCCTGAAAAAATAATTCACGTCATTTAATTAAATATAAGTGCAATATTATAATAAAATATAGGCCCTACTGCCTTGTTCTATCAATGTTCGTGTCTTCTAAATTAGGAGTTAGCGATGCCTATGGTCTAAGTTGTTAATATAATAAATAATCACTTTTAAAACTAGTTTAATATACAGCACAATTCTAATTGCTACGCACCTTATAATAATCGCTATATAAGTAATAATCACATTAAGGCCTACTATAATGTTAATAAAAAACTTGTATTGTGTATTATAGTAATATTAATAAATAGTTATGTGCTAAGTATTTATGAGTGCTGATCTTAATAATATTTAATATTTTTTCCTATGAGCAAAAAAAAAAGGATGTATTGTAGAAATATGTAGGCTTACTACTGCTAAATTTTTCCAGGCCTAAAACTTTTTATCTAGTTAATAAAGTCAAAACCAAACTTAAAAATAAAGGCAAACATTAATTAGAACACCTCCGGTATATTTTTGTAAAAAAAATTCTCTGGGACATCCTTCAGGAGCCATGAAAATTCAAAGTCCAAATAAATTAACAATTTGGGTCAGCAAAGTAATAAACTTCTTAGTTCAACTTATCAAATGTTGTGGTCACGGACATCGTTAGTGGATGATGAGGAGAGAAGAGTGGACACGAACCCCCACCCTCTATCCTCAAATAGTCTGATCAAATGGAACATCCAGTAGCGTAACAGATTAATCTTGAACACCACCTCCTCCTCCCCCCCAAAAGATTTATTTTCGGGCCCCCTTTCCCAAGTCATCTAACACCTTAATAAATGTTTTAAGAAATTATTAATAGTCTTAAATAATTACGAATTTAGTAATCACACTTAAAATGATTGTTTTATCCTCGGTTTTGTGTTTGGAAAGACATAAATCAGTCAGCTTGACTGCATAAAGATAAAAAAAATTGCTTTATTTAAAACCGAATGAAATAATTGAAAGAATGCTATAGCTTAGTTATAATTTACAGAACCTTATGTCAATAATCAGAACATAAGTTATTTGATTACAATTATTTCCACCAAATTTATAGTAATAATTTAAATTTCCCTTTAGCGGTCTCCCTTATACCATTGGGTCCCCTGCACTGCAGGCACTGCAGGCCTGGGTGTTACGCCAATGGGGACATCCATAGTGCCATAAAATAGAAAATATGACTAATTTTATTCATAAATTTGAAAATCCTCGTTCGTAGAAATGACTATATGATTAAAGTAAATTTTTAAATGACATAGAATGAATTCCAATATCATATTATTCGTGTTATTCATTTGGCAAGAAATAGTTTTTATTTTTTCTAAATAAGTGAAAATTGCTTTTGTTCTGTTTACCTAATGATTAAAAGCTTTAAATGCTTAAGTTATAGTTGTGGACCTCTATTTTGGGTGTCACGCCTTACAGAAAACAAAAACAAAATTCAAAAATACAGTATACGTGCTTAAACAATAACTGAAAAGTGCTCTCTCAAATAGGTACGCCGACTGTAAAATAAGGTTGGTAAGTTTACTTTATCATATAGATAAATTATTATAGTTACTAAAATAATCTCTCCCTTGAGATAATGATGGTTCTGGACATTTAATGTGACCTCAAACCCAAAAAAATTGGGTTTTATCATTCTTTATGTCTCCATATATGTGTGTATTTATGTCCAACTATGTGTTAATCTTTGTGTCCCTGAGGCTATAGTCTAAACTGTTTGATTGATTTTATTCAAACCTTATATTTAACTTTTAAATGGTCATGCTAGGGGTATTTTTACTATTTTGAGTATATCATTTAAATTAAGGATAGCATACTAATGATTGATTTTTGAAAATTTTAATAAACAAAATAGTGCTCTAACTTTTTTAATGTAGGCCTATATACTGAGCGGGTTTGACATAACAAATAACTCTGTACCAGTTTGTAAGCCAGGCTGATTTAACTTAAACTGAGTATGCTATGTCAGAGGTCGGTAAAAAATTATATCCACTGATACCTTATTCATCGCTTTAGGCTTTGTATTAGTTGAGAAAAAGGGATGTTTACAACAGAAATAATATTTAGAATACTTGTCTATGAGGGAAAGTTTACTCAAGAGTAGTCTACTGATTGATTTTTTTTAATTCGAAGTTTTTTTAAATGACTAGTATTTTGTGGCAAAGGAATAACTGGTGGGGGCTTTAAGTGATAAATAATAATTTATGGTTGTTTTTCCTAAAACATTTTATCTAGGTCAGTTTAATGATGACTTATATTTGAAAATGTTGTCACAAACTATGAAAGACTACGTAGGAAAGTACGTATGGTTGTATCCAACTAGAACTTTGTTTTATATTATCCTAGATATGTTTCTATATGTGTAGGCTGACAGGTCTATAATGAGTACATTCTTAACCTCTTTCATGGCTTCTATTACTTTATTAAATATACTAACCCACTTCCGCGACCGCATTGTCTAAGCCACTACTCTCGCAGTGGACTATACCACCGATGATGGGAAGATCGAGGTTCAAATCTTGGTCGGGTATACTAAGAGTGTTTTTTCTAAAATGGTTTTCCTTTCTCTCCACGCAAAATAGAGTACACTTCCTCTAAGTATATGCTTCCTAATTCATAAAACCATTAGCGTGATTAGTACATAGGCGTATTAATCGAACGGGTAGTAAGACGTGGCACTAAAATAAACACATTAAAGAACTTGATATATCAATATTATAATTATTAGGTTACTTGATTAGACAGTGATCACTCGACTAATTAAACTGATAAAATACCCAACTCTCGTCACGACATGTTGGTTAACACTTCATTGAACACTCTACGTACTTGACAACTTTTCAAATAAATGAACAAATAAAACTCTATATATATATTACTCATCTCAAATTAACTTGACTTATAAACCTCCTCAGTAGTTACATGATCTAACGTGCTACTCTCGTGTAAGATTGAACTGCTGAAGATGGGGAGATCGGTGCTCTATCCCGGTCAGATACACTGATGGATTTTTTTTTTACCTAAATGGTGTTCCACGCTCCCTCCATACAAATGCGATTGCACTTTCTCTAAATCAAACCTTCCTAATCCCTAACACTTTAGTGTAATTATTACTCAGGCGTATAATCCTAAACGGTAGTAAGACGCGGTGCTAAAATAAAATTACCTGTTGTGACATAAAAAAAAGGCTAGTATTTGTTAAGTTTGGTTAGCTTATTCATAACATGTAAACGATTTTATAAAAACGTATTATGGTTATAAAATAAAATGTTTTCGTGTTTTAGTCTCTTTAAGCTGCCCCTACTATAGTCTTAGCTTCAAACTTAAATTTTATTACGTTGTTTTTAACATTATTTTAGTAATATGTGATAGTTTTATTAGTGTTACATTATTATATGTTGACGTGATAAGTTTTATTTTGGTAAACCTTTATAATAGTTGGGAGGGAAAAGAGTTCCAGGCAATGGTAAATAACATGACGGAACATTATCCGCAAAGTAGGTGAGTTTAGTAAATATTTCTAATTAAAGAACCCTATAATGATTATCTTGATAGGGCAAGTGTTCTATATATATATATATATATATATATATATATAAATATAAACAATTATATAAATATAAACAATTAATATAAATACACACAATTATTTTTCTTCTAACATCACATGCGTAGATTATTAAAACTCACTTTGGTTAAAGAACTATATATATATATATAAGAACTATATATATATATATAAGAACTATATATATATATAAGAACAATATATATATATATTGTTCTTTAACCAAAGTGAGTTTTAATAATCTACGCATGTGATGTTAGAAGAAAAATAATTGTGTGTATTTATATTAATTGTTTATATTTATTTACTGTCGAATATTATATTTCACATTTATTTGACAAATTTGTATATAATGTTTAAAAAAGAATTATCTGTGATGGAAGTGCATTCAAAGTGTAGCCTACATCTAAAGCCCATCATCATAAAATCATAAAAATATGTCAAGATCTAAACGTTTTTATTTGTGATGTTTGAATGGTCGGTTGGATGTGGAAACAAGGCTGGGGTCGAGCCGTGGTCGATATATTTTGTACTGAAGTGAAAAAGACAATTTAAGAAACAAGAAGTATATTATACCCTTCAACAATCTTACCTTGATTGTTTCCACCGTGACGCAGCTAGTAAATTAAGGCCATAGTGTAGTTCGTCAAGGAAATACTGCCAACTTTCATGGCTAACGGATTGTACTGTAAATAGGGTAGACTTGTAAATACAGGTTTTCTTCAACTAGGCTCGGATTTGATGTGTTTTAATGAAAAGCATTTTAATACCCCCTTAACATTCCAGAAAACTTGCGTCTTCGTGTAGCGACAAAATATATATTCCTGGCTCAAGGGTAAGGAAGGGGTTGTTAGGGGTCGGGGGTAGTTTTAAGTCTTGGTTCTTTGGAGACTCCAGAGAAGGAGAGTTTAGGAGTTGGGCTGAGTTAGCAGGATCTGTGCTTCAGTGGAGAGTTTTTTTCTAACTCTCAGGAATGGTTTGGGGAAATAGAGAGGAGGATGGGTTTAGACCATCTAAAACATCAGGACGAAGAGTAGGGGGGAGGGAGGGATGGTCAAATTTATACCGGCCACAGACATGCCTAGCGCAGTAAACCTAGATATTTGGGGGAGAATATTTTATTGTAATTTTTGTTTAAGTTATTTTATTGCTTGGCATCTTAATACCCGTGCGGATATCCACATATTTACACTAATAGGGAAGGGAAGATAAATATAGAATTTATAGAGAATATACAAGCATTTAATTGGAGGTAGAACTAAATTAGGAGAAACACCCCTCAGTATAACTAGTTAGGATTCAAGCTTTGAAATGTCCATCACGGAAAAAAATCAGACTAGACGAATGAACTTGACGTTTAGTCCGCGTGCCCACCAATGTGTGTTTTATTGTACTGTATTTAACCTAAATATAGGATGACCAAATTTTAGTCAGATCATCAGAGAGATAACCTTATCCGACTGACATAAACGTTACTAAATACATAAGCTATCCAGCGTAGAAGTGGTGGCCGTAACTGACAACTAGCAAAAGCTAACAGATCTACTTTCGTGTATCCATTCGCCAAACCATATAACCTGCAAGACCGTGTGTTGACCTGTTGTCGTGTTTAGCAATCAAAACTGTCACAACGAACAATTGGTTTTTAGTTTTTTTAAGCGTTTTTACATTATATAAATACGAACTTATGAAAATAACCGTTTAGATTTTTCTTTATTATGAAAACGGAATCTGTAGCTTACCTATAACTTTAAAATGCTTTTAAAACGAGAGCTTCTAAAAGGCTGGCGTGAATTCAAATAATTAATATGGCAAACTGGATGAAATCAAGGTGGTTGACAATGTCATTTAAACCGTGTTTTGGTTGTGTTAACACCCATGTGTTTACAGAATAAAAGACGTTCTAGTTTGAAACTAATATTTTGTATGGCTCTTTATCTCAATTTGAAAAATCAATTTATTTTGGTGACCAATTGTAAGAAGATACAAGAAGTTTGAATATAATACGTTTTAATTTAATATTGTATGCACAATAATATATATATGGTTGATTATAAAAGTCCTGTGTTCAAGTGTAATTTTTTTTTCTAAATTTACGAATATAATATTTTTAATCAATCTATAAAAATTTAAAATGTGTTTAATAAATCGGACCTGCTTTGGTGGCCGAATAGTCTAGGGCGTTACCCTCTCAATAAACTATACTGCTAAACTCGGGGATATCAGTGTTCGATCCCAGTCTGGTGTAATAAGGGTAGTTTTTCATAAGTATTGTTTCGCTCTCTATCTCCACGCAAATGCGGGTGCACCTCCTCTAAATTAAACCGTCCTAATACTTAACACAATAATGTAATTAATACATAGGCGTATAATCTGAATGGTTAGTAAGACACGGCTCTAAAAAAAATTTGGAATAAAATCAGTCGAGAACATTAGTCCTATTTCGAGAACGATTGTTAACAGTCACCCTAAACTTGGTCCTGGCCGTGTCCTGCTCAGCTGGTAACGGATGCTGGAACCCTCCCATCTGTCGATGGACCAGTACCGGTCTGTTAACTACAACAGGTCACAAGCCCGACTGACCAGGGTCAGTCTTGTCCGACAGGTCACGGTACAAGCGGGTAGAGGGGATGAGAGAAAGAGAAGTCTGACCACCCCTTTATACAACCGCCTCGGCTAGCAACCGGTAAGCACAGTCCAAGTGATCAGAGTTCAGAGTATTGTCCTTTACAAAGTGTTTAGGGCCCTGTTCTTTTAAATCATACAGATTTGATATAAAGAAATCAAAACATAATTAGCTCAGTCAGTAGCATGTGTGTCTTCTTAGTTGAGGATCTCGGGTTCGATACATGGCATGGCTAAAAAATGTATCATAGGTGAAATGTGAGTTTCCCCTTTCACACTGATGAATTAACGGCTGGGGACTGGCTGTTGTGTCTGTTCTAGATTTAAGTTAATCCATATATAAGTCATGTACTATATGTTAAATCCTCCTAACAAAAATTCCATATTAAGTATTAATTACGCTAATGATTTTAGGGATTTGTAAGGATATATTTAGAAGAAATATACCCGCATTTGCATGGAGGGAGAGTGGAAAATTATTTAAGAGAAAACTCATTAAACCCAACTGAAATTCAAACCTCGATCTCCCCATCATTAGCAGTTTAGTCCATAGCGAGAGTTGCGACTTAGACTATGCAGCCACTGAAGTGGGTTTCTATTTATTAATTTATTAGTCATCGGTGAGCTGGCTAGCTTCTCGCTTGGTCCTACTGGCTTATAGGTGAGCTGGTGGTCTAGGGGTAAGGTGTCAGACTTCTGTGCTGGGGTCCGGGGTCCAATCCTCGGTCCTAGCACAAATTTATCTTATAGCCAAACCCTTCCTTCCCCCCTCTGACAAGATGTGTATTAATCACAATTTGTGAATGTGAGGAATGCCAGGCCTCCACCGTGGTTCGGATTCCACGTTAAACTGTAGGTCCTCCATTTCATCTCACAATCACCCTACCATTGCACATTAGCGTAAGTGCGTATAACCCGAATGGGTAGTAAGACGCGGTGCTAATAATAATACTGGCGTATACTGTGGAGACGCCTTGAGTTGCGGCGCACTGCGCATGACTGTGAGGGAAGTCTTACTGCGCATTCAACGTAACCCTGCCCCATCTTATTCGCGTGTTTCTTCTCTTTGTTTATTTCGAAGGCTGTATCATGTCGAAATGGAGAAATGATTCGCCTCCAATGTTCCGCTAGACATTTTTTCTCTTAACTTTATAAAAATAAGGTGCACTGGAATTTTCCTGAATATAGGATGGAAAATAAACATGTTCAAATTCTATTTTGGACAAACCTATTCTAAGCTGAGGGGGATGCTTATAGCCTTAGTTACACTATTCATACATTTCCTCTAGTTTTAATAATTTAATTCATGTTTCTGATAATCAATTTTGGCCATTTAACCCTCTTCACCTCGCTCTTAACTTAGACACACACACACACATATATATAGTACAAGTTTCATAGCTAGTCAGTTTTTGTCTCAGATTGTACACACTAGCTTAGACAGTTATATATAGTACAAGCTTCATAGCTAGTCAGTTTTTGTCTCGGATTGTACACACTAGCTTAGACAGTTATACATAGTACAAGCTCCATAGCTAGTCAGTTTTTGTCTCGAATTGTACACACTAGCTTAGACAGTTATATCTAGTACAAGCTCCATAGCTAGTCAGTTTTTGTCTCGGATTGTACACACTAGCTTAGACAGTTATATCTAGTACAAGTTCTAGAGCTAATCAGTTTTTGTCTCAGACTGTACAGACGCAGCAGCCGGACCCAATGATGACCATCGTCCTGTCATCTCTCTATAGCATCTCTCCCACCAACTCCTCTTCTTTCCTGCGTGCTCCTGAGAGTGGATGACCCCGACAAGTGACCCCTAGCTAAAGAGGGAAAGGGTATGGTACTGGTTTCTGTTGAGTTTTCCCATGATGCTCTCGAGGTCCGAGAGTTCATTCATCCCTGGACAGGATATTCCTGAGAGCGTCCGACCAAAGGAACCGGTCCACGGCCACCTATACCCACCCTACCGGATACTCTCAACACTACCACCACCACCCACCCCTACCCCGGGACAGTTTTCCAAGAAACATCAGGTAAACTTGGGACTAGTGTCAACATTTTGTTAGTCATTTACTGTATTATTACTATACAGGATGTATTTTAATTGGTGTCAAATATTCTAGGAGCATATTTCCATCCACCAAACATTAAGAAAAGTTCATATAAACAATGGTCCATAAACGCTTAGTTTTTAGAGTTACTAAAAGTTATCCTCAAAGAAGAATTGGTAATGGGGGATTCATTGAATGGACTGCTTAGTCACCAGATTTGAACCCGATGGATTTTTTTTTTTAAGTCCATTGTTTACTCAACTCCTGTTCCTGATGTTGACATTTTTACAGGCCGTATCGTAAATGGATGTGAGCAAATACATAACACCCTAGGTGTATTCAACAAATTACGACAAATAATATAACGAAGGCTCAGAAGATGCATTGAAAAAGAGAGAGGACGCCATTTTGAACAATTCTTGTAATAAAATATTATGTCTTCTTGTGTTTTTGTTTTTTTCTGTTAAACTTTGTCTTGTTTAGTTGTATTTCATCTTCTGTTAGATTGATTATTAACTAAACGGTAAAATTACTCCTACCTCAGAAACTAAGCGTTTCTAGACCCATGTTCATACGAACTTTCACTAATTTTTTGTCGATGGGAATACGCCCTTAGAATTTTTGACACCGATTAAAATACACCGCATTTGGTATTCACACGGTGAATGCGTCAATCTCACTTTTTTTTTCTAAACGCATCACACTGCCCGCACAGGCTATGTGAATTCTAATTCCTCCAATGGGGCAGGGATATGGAAGGTAAAGATTAGAGGAAACGTACTTACATTCACGTTAAAGGAGGCTGACAAATCATTCGGGAAAAATCCCTTCACTTCAGCCGTCCTGGATTCATAGTCAATCACCGGAAAACCTGTCTATGTTAGCCTTACGTTTAGTCCACGTGTCCACCGATACAGACATTGACGTAATAATCTGGGTCGCTTGGTTACGATTACGTGAGGGTTTGAATATTCTCAGGGTGTACTGTGAAGGTGCTATTTCCTAAACTATTTTGACATAGTGGTTTTCTACTATAAAAACAAGAAAATGTTCGTAAACTTTCTATAATTCTAATTTACTCATCCCCATTTTATAACTGTAAACTTGCTGATAGCCCGAATGGGTAGTAAAACGAAAAGCATATACATATATATATTATGATCGATACCCTCAATTCTTAGTAGTAGTGAAATAATCGAGAATCGATCATAATCTTCGATTCCTAGATTCCTAGCTTCTAAATTCAAATGAAAGGATTCATAGTTCGATGATTATTCTCAGTGACCTTTATCAGATTATTTGTCATTTCATTGAGATGCCAACAAATGTGAAATGTAGTCGACATGATCTTCATGTTTTATTAACCTTATACACATCAAGCATAGACTTTTTTTAAATATCTATACTTTTTTATATATTTTTAGCATTTACCCTACAATATGATATTTTAAAAATAAATAAATAATATGTTTTGATGTGATACAAGGTATTTGAAAAAATATTTAACTGTAAGTGTTGATAAATAGAAATATAAACTCTAAGAATTGAAGTTAAAATTTGAAAATAGAAATAAGTATTGAATTTGAGAAAAAGAGAAAATGTGCCTTCTATAAATTATATACCCATAGATGATATAATTTAATTTCAAATATTGAATGATGATTCCAAGATTTCAAGAAAAATATATTATTAAGGCCTAGATTGTCTTCTTGGTCTGAGTCAGGCACCCTAACCATGAAACCATAGCTCCTATCGGCGTGTTTGACGAGTCTACAGTGTTCTTCAACCCCCGTTCAAACCTCTAGACAAGGTTTCCACCCTTACCCGTTGAGATAAGGGCTGTATTCAATGTTATCAGGGTCCATTGCGCTTCTTCGTTACGATTTTCGACTCCAATCCTCCTTCTACGTTATAAAGCGATAAGGGGGATAGGGGGAGGTATCTCACCCCACGACGGGGAAATTGCCCCGAATTTCACTGTTCTCAAAATGGCCTGTCCGTGATCACGGCCTTGGTACTGTGTTTCTGAGACACTTAGGCCTGAGTCATGCCGAAATCACGATCAACTTAACGTTAACTTAACGTAACGTTCACTTAAAGTTAACTTAACTTAAGACAACGGATGTGTGATCACGATTCACAAAACTTAACGTAATAACTCGAGCCAAACATCTGCATTCTTGAGTATGATCTGTGATTTGGACTATTTGTACAGTGATGATCTGTGAATGTTTACAATTTTCTATCAATATAATAAATATCTATTACTAAACTTTTTTGATAAATTTATCCTTCCTATTTTAGTTTAATTATTTTGTTTCACTAGAACTTATGCTAAAGAGTAAACATTGGTCATAAAACCAACAAATGAATTACTAAATAGCCCTGTAGACGTCACTCGCATAATGATTAGCTGGCTAGTTCACGTGATACCCTTCACGTAACGTTCACTTAAAGTAAAAGACCTCCCAGGACATATCTTACGTTAATTTAACTGCAAGTCAACGTTAAGTTAATTGCATCGTGATCGCTTCCATCTAAACACACGAGGAGATCCTTTACGTTAATTTACGTTAAGTTAACTTTGAGTTAACGTTAAGTTAATCGTGATCTCGGCATCATGGTTTGATGTGCACGTGGGATGGTGTAACTATTTTTAAACTAGTTACGACAAAACTATTTTTAAACTAGTTACGACAGAACAGATAATCATTCGTAGTTTAATTGCCGTAGAATTCGAAAAATTGATATAGTATTCTAAGTGCCCCCAAAATCCAAAAATGTGGGTCTTAAAATTAGGTATGTCTGTTTATCTTAAACGATATTTGGCTTGCCTATATAGGTCACACTATAGTAGACCTAGAACTTATAGAATAGAGCCAAAGTGTAATCGATCAAAGGAAGACAAAGTTTACCTGGGGCTACAATCAAAACAGTTTGATGGATTTCATTAAAACTTTATATTTAGATGACATGTGGTCAAATTGTGATTTAGATTTTAACTATTGAGGATAGCTTTATGAACACTGATTTTATACCATTTGATTTTTTTTTTTATATTGGGAGAGTTTGACACCTTAGCTAAGTCGGTAGCGTGTCTATCTACTGAGCTAAGGGTACCGGGCTTTATTCCCGGCATGGTCGAAAAATCTACCATTAGTGATCACAGTGATGAATTAACGGCAGGGGACTGGATGTTGTGCTTGTACTAGTCTTAAGTTAGATTATAAGGCATATGAAGCTACGACAGGCCTAGCCAGCTTGTAGCTGAAAACATATGGCTTGAATAAAAAACTGACCTAGGCCACATGCTGGAAACAGTAATGGATGTAAAGTAAAGGATATCTGGAGAGTGTTATACTAGCTATATGTAGTACACCATAGGCCTAATTGTTTCTCGAAGAAAAATTAAATTAATTATAGTTTACTTGTTACAGATTTTTGAAATTTGGCTCCTAGCTATAATCTATTATATGAGAAATTATGTGTGACTGTGACACTGACACGCCATTTTTACTTGATTGGGACCCCCTCGGAGAAAGATGTATTGTGATCGTCAAAAAATCGAATTCAAAATTTGTATGCATATTGACGTTTCATGAACTCCTGAACCCGAAAAAGTGGTTTTCGAGATGTCGTCTGTCTGCATTTTGGCCTAGAGCTAAAAACATTTTTACCTATCGCACTAAAACTTTGTATCAAGGGTTTTCATAAGGTTCTACCGAGGTGTTTTCGGGATTAGATATTTAACCCTTAGATTTAAAACTTAAATAAAAGTATACTTATACTTTAACTATTTGTACTGTTTAACATAGCGAACAATATGGTGCATCTCATTTTTCCTGGAAAGTGTCTTAAGAGTTTAGACAATACTTTACATAAACGGATATCTACAATTTTGATCATATCGCCGCAACTCTTTGGGATATTAAATAACTTATCAATGTAAAGTTGTAGGACTCTTGAAAATAACAATATTTTATTTGAAATAAGTATATTTTAATATAACCAATGGTTTCCAAGCTGTAAGCCTATATAGTTTTAAATGGAGGTCTTGGAAATTTAGTGCTGATTGTTATGCTCTTTGGTGAACAAGGATGTTATTTTTCCCTCAATTACTTTTCTGTAAGATTGTATATTATTTTATGTATGGTCTTTGGTAAAATATTATGCTCTTTTTTCCATTATGTTTCTGCAACAGTATGTACTATTTTGTTTCATTTAGCTAGTTTTAAATAAATGTATTTATTTTTAGGTAAAGGAGTGATTAAGTATATGTGGTGCACCGAACCATTTATTTTTATATCAAAAAGTTGTGTCAATTGTTCTTGCCAACTGTTTGTGTGATTGAAAGTAAGAATTTAGAGGTAAAGTACCCGCATGTATGGAGTGGTAGTGGGAAACCATTTATGAAAACTAGCCTAATTACGTCACGCCTGGGTATGACACTGATACCTTAATCGTCGTTAGATAAGACAAGAAGAGAATGACGCCTTTGTCCACGTGTATACAAGTGCGAATCTTTGTGAGATTGTAATCGTGTTTAATTTGTCTTAACCCCTGAGTTTTGGATACAGATTTGTATCAATATGTCCTGTAATGTAACGGCCAATTTGAGTGTTTAAAAAACTATGTATTGATTTATCATATTTTTTTAACTGTTACCAGAAATGTACGCTTTTGGGGTTAGGGTACTACTGGGATAGGCGTGTCCTAGAGGGATGTCCACATAAATAATTATATTCAAGCCATAAACCTGGTCTTAAAACCTAACTTATATATTTGACACATCTGCAGTTCTCTAGATTATAATTTTAATCTATACCATGTTTTAAAATTAAATTATATTTATTTGTGATCTTGTCCCACTTGCCCATCACTAATCGGAAACATTTTAGTTGGCTTTTCAAAAATTATTCATCTGTAAACGACCCTTAAAATAAGTTTTCCTCGGAAATGAATGCATGATGTTGTTAATTAAATGAAAAAGTCTTCAGATATAAATTTTAAACAAAATGTTAAAAGCCATATCTAAAATTTTAAAAATCAGGCAGAAGTCAAACACGCTTAAATGCATATTTATCTGGTAAAATAAACATATAATCTTATTTATCATTAAAAAAAACTTATATTCAAATTCTCAAAAATTAGTCATTAGTAAAACTACCTTTAAATTACTTTTTTTTTTCAAAAAACAACTATGTAAGGCTATTTATCATGCAAAACATTTCCCAGATATTAAATTTAACAATAGCTTTAAAGCAATTTTTGAACAATTTATAAATTTCAAAAACCAGTAATTTTAATCTACTCTCGAACGAATATTACTCCCTAAAAACAATGACAAAGTGTTACACACTACCTAGATATTTACTTTGATCAAATTCAAAGTCACTAGAGCTATTTTAGAAAAAAATTGAATTTTCAAAAATTAATCATCTGTTAAACTATCCTTAATATATTGTAAAGCTAGAGCTAAAATCTTGGTTTGGATTCGAGGTATGACCAAATAAGATCCAAACATCAAACTTTACAGAATTACTAAACGTAATTTTTTGTAATCAGAAGTAGTACATAAAACGTCAAAGTTCATCATAATAATCTCATTGTCAAAAATGTACACGCATAGGCCTATGAAAAAGTAAGCACTATTAGTTGATCAAATTGTTCAAATGAGTATCCAAAAGTCAGCAAATTCCCATCAAAAATCTAAAGTTGGGCCAATGTTATATCCCGTTTAAGGCTTAAGAGTATTCATTGATAAGACATATATAAAGCCATTCCCCTAAAGTAGATTAAGTTGGTACGGCTGGCCACATAAACCCCAAAACTACCCTCTACGATGGACTCGATTCATATTTAAACCAGTTTCCTCAACTAAATCTCCAACATCCTTTAGGGTGTGGGGTTCATTGAAGTAGGACTAGAAGGGGGTAGGAGGTTTGCTACTTTTGGTTGAAAGTACGTGACCAATCTAAAGTTCAAACATTATTTATAGACGCCTAGATGTGTGTGAGAAATTCAGAACTCACGTCTGTGTGTGTGTATTTGTATATATATGTGTGTGTGTGTATGAGGGAATGAATTAAGTGAGGGTGGTCCGAAGTTCAGACTCACCCCTACGGTAATCTAAATATTATCAAGAGTTAAGTTTCACCAAAGTTGAAGGTTATCGGCTAGTTCTACCCCTAAGGAGTTTAGAAGGGGTAGTTGGGGGGGAGGGAGAGAGAGGAGGGTGGTTTTGGCTTCAGTAACGAAGGTCTTTATTAGTTAAGGGACCTGGAATTCAGGTGGAGAGGGGTGAGAATCGATCAAATATAGTTTTCAAGGGTGGTTCGGAATGTGGCTACATTTGGTGGTTGGCTATTTTATTAGTTTTAGAAGTTCTAGAGAAAGGAGGGGGAGGGGGGGCAAAGACAAACATGAGTTGTTAGAGTTGTCTGGTTTTCAACTTACGGTACAATGAGTTAAAACAAATCGAAAACAATATAATTTCAACGGTTGTCTTTTCTAAACACTTAGGAACGAACTTAACCTGGACGAATCATTTACAATATTTCTTGAAATAATTTATTATTTAAAAATAAACAACTAAAGTTTGAAGTGCCAGAATGTTTTAAATAATGTTACAAAAAGTAAACGACAAACAAAATTAGACACAATTGTTATATTCTAATAAAATAGAGGAACTCAAGTATTTTAAGAATATATTCGACTTCTGAGTTATCTTAAAATGTTAAATAGAGATAGTAATTTATACATTCCCAGCATTTAAGAAAAACCGATTTTTTTTAACGTGCGTTTTCAATTTCCAAATTGATCTTTCATCAAATTAATAGCAAAGATTTCGTTACTCTTATGAAGCTCAAATTTTAGTTTCGCTCTGAAATGAAAAGTTAGTTGCAGATTTTAAAATTGTGTTTATTTTATTTTGATCACGATTGAAATAAGTAGTTCCTACAGTTAGAATATATATTAATCTGATTTATTCTAATATACCACAAATATCTGTTTAAATTAATACATTTAATGACTTAATCTAAGTTAGTGATGAAAAAGGGTTTTTAGATGAAGTTCTCAAACTTAAGCTTATAAAAGAAAGGGAAACACTTCAGAGATAAATCACTTGTAGAAACTTTTTCCCCAATGAATCCAGCTGAGATTCGAATCTCGACCTCCACCTCTTCAGAAATCCAGTTTATTGTAGGCATGATGCCTTACACCACGTGACAGTCATTGCGGGGATTGGCAAAGGGGAAAAAGTGTAGTTCATGCCCGAAACACTTTTATTTTAAATACAGTTTTTATTTTTATTTTACTTGAAGAAAGCTCACTTCTCCTTTTAAGTCAAAACTAATATACATTAATTAAATATTAATAACTTTTAGACATTTTTTTTAAGGACGTACGTTCCAACCCCATAAAAAATAAAAAAATTAATTAGTTGAGCGAGAAATTTTTTAACTGGCTCATGAATATTAAAATAATGAAGAAGTATGGATGAACTTTTTATTTTAAGTATTCATATATTTATACTCTTGAGATTTTCACCAACTTCCCACGTCATCAGCTTTATCCTCTATATATTAGATGTTAAAAACAATATCAGATAAAGATGTGTATTTTTTTTATTTTAATCTCTCGCGTAGCGTGTAACCCAAACGGGTAGTAAGACGCGGTGCTAAAAAAAAACCTCACGTATTATTGTACTCATGAAAATTCTCGACCTCAAGTTCCCCCAGAATTAAAAAAAAAATTCTTTACAACTCTGTCTTTAACGGTTAGCTGAATTTCGTCCAAACTTAATATTTATATGCTATTTTGTCATATCTCAAGAAGAAGTTGAGGAATGCCAGGCCTCCACCGTGGTTCGGATTCCACGTTAAACTGCAGGTCCTCCATTTCATCTCGCAATCACCCTACCATTGCACATTAGCGTAAGTGCGTATAATCCGAACGGGTAGTAAGACGCGGTGCTAATAATAATAATAAGAAGAAATTGTAATTTTGGTTTAAGCCCTAAAATTTAGGATGTATTACAATTTAAAAACCTTTGAAACTTGGAAATTGTATTAAAATGGCTTCATCGATTTTGTTCATAGTGGATATTATCTGGTGATTGTTTGCATGATGAATAACATTATATACTTGTTTTTCAAAGAAAAACTCGCTTTAGGATAATTTATTAATTACTAATAGAATTGTTCCAAAATTAATACAATGATCATGTTAAAAATAAATATCTTGGGGTAGGGGTTTTACATAATAGCTAGCACATATTACTAATAAAAAATAAATAATTTAAGGTTGTTTTGCTAAAAACAGATTTTTTTTAAAATTATGTTTCGAATTAATTGACCATATGAGAAAATATGTGCGATTGTGCTGTACCATAATTTTATTTAAATTTCTAGTGCAAACACCGGCTATCCAAGAAATAAAACCATTTTATACAAGAGAACATGAAAATTGTATTAAGAATTCATATTGATAATTTATAAATACATAATGGTTAAGATTTTTATACTTAAAAATAAGAAAGAATGCTGAAATTTGAGGCTTTTTTAGAGGAACAGATTGACTGATGGGCAAAAACTTAAAACATACAAAATTATATAAAATAAAATTATAATCATTTCTTCTTAAACATTAAAAAGATAAAATAATCTAAAATATAAACACATAATTTAATTATCATTATAATTTGGTAATTTTGTATTAAATAGCTAAACTATTATATTTGTTAATTAAGGTTATAGCCGCATCTAAATACCATATTCTTTAAATTGAAAAATGATATCTGGACACGATCCTGGGTTCGATTCTCGAGTACAGGTGTCATGTTTTAATTTAAATAAAAGAATTCGGTCATTTGTTATTGATTCCAAGTTAATATAACCAAACCTAACCTTCTATGTCCCTACCAATTGAAGGTTAGGTTTTGTTATGTTAGGTAATTTATATTAATAAAAGTCTAATGTTGTCTGTATATCTGTGTGTATATCAGTCCAGAGAATTTTTAGTACCTCTCAATGAGATAGAAAGCCGAAATTTGGTGAAATTGTAGAGGAACCACTCTAGAGATGTGCAATTTTTTCAAACTTAAAAATTGATAAAACATAAAAACTTGATTTTTTTTACCATTTTAATTCGTCAACAGGATTGTTATTTGCATTTCAAAAGTCAAGATAACCTAGAATATAAATTTCAACCTCAAATCCAAAGATAAATTACAGATTATAATACAATGACTTATGTTTATGGTTTGGTTGATATGTATTCATATTAGTAGGCAAAAATTGTTTCTTTGGGCTAATAAAGATTGTACAGGTAACGTTAAACATATTTATTTAATTTGAGATTAAATATACATAGCCTGGATATAATATATTCGTACACGCCGATTACTAATCTAATTAAAAGAGAGCTTACACTGCATGGTAACAGATTACATATCCTTATAAATAAAACTAATGTTTCATTGTTGGTTTGTGTGTGTAGTAATAAACAGGGCTTAAGCAATGGAACCCGCTTAGCAGTGACAACATTGGATGCAAATCTAATCCACGCGACCATTTTAACGGGTTCGTCTCAAGGGAATGTGTGTTTCATACTAAAAAATCAATTCAGCACCTATAAATCCTGATATCCCTTTTATTTTGAGACGGGACCAGTTCCCAGTTAAACTAGCGTACTCAACTACTATTAATAAGTCACATTGTACGTGACTTTTTCCAGGGTGTAATGCTAAACAAACGTAAGGGTTAAATTCGTTGAAGGATCAAATCAGGGGGCATTGATACCGAAAAACACTACAGTACTCACCAAAAAAAACATTGTATATAAAGAAATTTTCTAATATATTTACTAAAAATAAATTTTATTTATTTAATTCGAACCTAAGTCACTCTTACTTAATATGATTAAGTGCCACAAATATAAGTTTTTAACAAGCTAGCCTAACCTAACAAAACCTAAACTTTACATATCGTAGGTTTGGTTTTGGTTTGCTGAGTAATATTGACACCAGCCTATAATAGACAGGTTTTAAAACTAGTACTGTTATAATCTCCTTATTATAGGCAGGTCTTAAGAGCTAGTTATGGAATAAAATGATAAAACTGGGGCATGGTAGTGTTTTGACCACTCAGTTGACCCTTCAAGCTAAAAACCTCTCGTTTTTTAACCACACCTTTGTGGTTTAAACTCATCTTCTCACTTTCATATACCGTATCTCCCTAACCACCCGGACTACCCAGATATTTTTACAAATTGTATAGGGAGAAGAAAGGTGGAAAATAGAGGAAGGTTGAATTTAGAAAAATGTATCAGAATTTGCATTAAGTGAATGTGAAAATAACTATTTAGGGTAAGCACCTTCTTAGCTTATGTACACCCGGTTTAGATTCAAACTCTGCCCTCCCCATCATCGTGAAGCTTGCCTACAGTAGACCCATGGCTTCTTTGGTGCTGACTGACAGCTGATGGCTTTGAAGAGCTACCAGACCAAAATATGTATCCCTACGCCGAACCATATGATCTGAAAAAAACATGTGTTTAGCAGCTGTCACTTCTGACAGTCAAAATTTAGATATACACCTAAATGTTGACTGTCAGAAGTCAGTTGTGAACTGTCAGTCAGCACCAAAGCATCCATGGGGCTACTGTAGGCAGTAAAGTTTATGCCGTCCCCATTGATTCGGGCTCTACATTCTCCTTAGTGCGTATGTATCTCTCGCTAACCTCTAGTAGAGGGTGTAAATTATTCAAAGTGGCCCTTGTTAATATATTCATTGAGTAGTAACAAGCATGACGAACATTCTCAGACAAATTTGGCACACCCTAGCCAACCCTACCATATTTACTCTAACTGTCTCGTGTTCTAAGGTGTCAGAGCTATCATTCATTTGATTACCTGTGACCGAGGGAGGTCGAAGTTTGAATCCCTGCTGGATGTCCTCAGGTATTTCTCCCTCCATGCAAATGTGGGTACGATTCTACTAACTGTTACCTTCGCCTTACCTATCCTATTACCGTGAATATTAGGATACACCAGGTAGGAAGTAGGACACAGATCATAGTGAAAAAATTAGGTACCCCAAGTCAAAACCTTCCAGACAAAAAAAAAACGAGCACGTGTCATTTATTACCTGCTATCCCCTCTTCCCCTTCGCCATAAGAATATAATTTAGGTAGTAGCTTGTGCGCGAGCGTGTGCCATCAAACCGCGGCAAAAAATATGAAAGTATGTTTGGAAGATTCTTTGAAGTGATCTTTTTACCTGAGCTAGTGAGTGTTTAACAGGATATATTAGTGCCAACACTTGTGGCGTGCTCATCCTATTCAACAAGTCGTGGCTTCGAACCCTTTATAGGTCAATAAAAACTACCCTTTCTAGGTTAATCATACCTGGAATAATTACTTAAATTCTGTGGACAGGATTATATGAAAACCATTATTTTGGTACGGTGTCTTCCTTTGTGGATCCGCGAGTGAGTCCCTCATAAGGAGATGAAATAGTGTTTACACTCTCATATAGATTTAGTATTGTACTCGTGAAAAAATTTTACCTTGATACTACGATGAATATGTATGTTTTATTTGCCCTCAAATAGAAAATTAGATCTGTCCCTAGGCCTATGTCTGAAATGGATAAATGTATTTTGTTCTAAGTTGATATTTATATTTTTAGGGCTATGTCTCGGAACCTCATTTTTTTGACTTTATCCCTTAAATTAAGGGTATTTTGTGATAAGGGATTTTTTTAAATTCCAAATTTTTAAAATATGTACCAAACTAATTTGTTTATAATGGCTATTAAGGGAGTGTTTGACCTGATAAATAAATAACATTGTATAGGCTATATGTGTTTGATTAAAAATTCATTCAAGGGTAGTTTACTAAGGCAAACTTATTTGAGGGTAGTTTATTGAAAATCTGAAGATTTAACATGTAATCATCTGGAAGTAAGGTGACCTGGTGGTCTAGGGGTAAGGTGTCAGACTTCTGTGCTGAGGGTCCGGGGTTCAATCCTCGGTCCTGGCACAGATTTATCTGAATGCCAAACCCTTCCTTCACCTCTGACAAGACGTGTATTAATCACAACTTGTGAATGTGAGGAATGCCAAGCCTCCACCGTGGTTCGGATTCCACGTTAATCTGTAGGTCTTCCATTTCATCTCACAATCACCCTACCACTACACATTAGCGTAAGTGCGTATAACCTGAACGGATAGTAAGACGTGGTGCTAATAATAATAATAATCTGGAAGTAAACAGCAACTCTACATAACGTGGGTTTGGCATTTGACTTCATGAAAAGAGACCTAGTAAATCATTGAGACCATCCCACTCCCTACTGTGTTCTTAATACAAGCAGGCTCACATGATTGATAAACCTATGATTGTATCACCTTCTAGCCTATTGACTTCCAAACTGTTCTAATTAACGTCCAAGCTAAGTTATTTGTTCTTTAAGAAGGACATTCAAGGTTACAGGGATGGGGGTACAAGCCCATGCAGACCTAATTCCGGTCATATCTAAATTTTATAAAAACAGAAATCAAAATGAATTCTTATTTGGGAATTTTTGCTGAGTTTTCTTGAGACGATTTGGTTACTGTAGTCTGTGTAAATTAGTTTAAAATCTTTTTACTCCAATCAGCGAAATGATTACGGAGCTATGTTCATTTCCATATTACCCATGATCACACCAACAAACAAACAAATGGGTAAATAAATGTAACAATATGAGTAGGTATCTAACCTGAACAGGTAGTGAGACGTGGTGAAAAAAAAGGTCACAAACACGCAATTGAGATGATTAGGGCAGGTGTGACTTTCCCAAGAATATAGACTGGTTTGACCCACGAATGGACCAAAAAAAAAAAGAACTTCATGGCATTACCCCGCAATTGAGCGGCTGCCATCTGTTGGTGAAAATAGCGCCAACTTCTGCGGATTGAGGGTATCATGTTTTCAGCACAACGAACACTCCTCTCAGTTTTTCATTCATGTAGCTCCTCATTTATCCTCACGAGGCTGAGTTGACACCGTTCCCAGTTCCAGACACCACTACTTCACAGACATATCTGGAAGCACTGGAGATCAAACCCCGAGACCTCTAGATCAGTAGTCAGGAGCTCTGACCACTAGGCCATAGAGGCGGTAAATAATTAACCAAAATAAACTTTTAAAATTATAATTTTAAAACAAAACTCTTCAACAAAAGGGAGTAACAGTAATTTTCACACGCGTCCTAATGTTCAAGAGCTACAAATAATAACTCAGAACCCACGGGTTGGTGCTGGTCTGCGGATCACCTGTAGGTAAACATAACGCTAGAAAAAAAAATTATAGTAGCCAACAATGATGAAAAGTCATTCTAGACTGATCAAAACCTACCCTGTCAGTCAAATCACATATGATCCGACTAGTGAAATGAATGTTTTACGAACTTTTTTTTTAACTGTGGGGAATGTATGATCGGGAGGGACATGTCGTACCCTCAATGAGATGCTGCGATGAAAGTGTTTATGAAGATGTGTCTTAATCTAATTGAGCCTAATCAACCAAACCCTGGTGACTGTTGGGATAGTTCCCCTTAAGTTAAATATACTCAGGGTGCTAGCCGGGAATCTAGCTTGGGACCCCTAAGCTTATAGCCAGATGCACTGACCACTACACCATGGGGCTGGCCTCTTTATCTAGTGGATACTAATCTAGAGGTCCCGAGTTCGATTTACGACAGTGCCATAGTTATTTTGCTCGATGGGGAATTGTTCCTATGGTTGCCATAAGTCTGGTTAATTTGGTTTAATTTAGGTTTTTAAGACCTCTACTGGCACAACATTAGCATCATTTATCATCATCATCATCATCATCATCACATCATCTCATCAGGACGAAGTAGCCGCACCTACATGGTGGCATAACCTCATAAGACGGTTAAATATCCGCCACTGCCAGTAGATCAGGAATGTCTGTTCCACAAACCTTGGTGAAATACGCCAAGAAAAAATTCCTTAATTTACATTGCTAATAGCGTCGCTCTACAACACTTTTTGCTGTTTCTTAAATGCATTTATTAGTTCCAAAGCCCTCCCACACATACAAATTGACAGCTTGACAAGAATCACATTAGTTTTTTCTTGTGATTCTTTGGTATAGCCTCCTGTTTATAAAGTACACATTAGGATCTAAATTTAAATTTTAAAAAATCGACATTATTTGCATTAATGTTTATGCAGGCTACTCAATATCCGGTACACCGAGTCTAGTTTGATGGTGATAATAAAGGTAGGTGTTCGAATCTCATGCAGGTTTACAGAGAGTGTTTTTTAACAAAATGGTGTCTTACACTTCTTCCACGCGAAACCAAATATATTCTCTGTAGATTATATCTTCTCTCATCCCTACCACATTACTAGTGAGATTAACTAATTGTCACCCGCCTCGGTGGCGTAGTTGGCTAACGCGCTAGTCGTGTTGAGCTCGACTGACGAGGACGGGGACATCGAGTTTCGAATCTCGGTCGGGTGAACTGAAGGGGTTTTACACTCTCCCTCCACACAAATGCGGGTTCACTTCCTCTAAATTCAACCTTCCCAATTCCTAATCCATTAGCGTAATTAGTACTTAAGCGTATAACCCGAACGGGTAGTAAGACGCGGTGCTAAATAATAATAATAATAACTAATTGTTACAACTCGTAGCTAGCCCGCATGAGGAGTAACACGTGGAGTGAACAAATATTATTCTTATACTTATTATAAGTGTTGCTAATGGAGTAATCCAAGTAAGGGAGTTTTAGAGGAACTGCATCCACATAAGAATACTATATAATATAAGTTATCAGCAATCAAGTTTATTACAAGCCTGACACCTGATTCCACGTGGCTACCTATGCATATTAATTGGTGAGATATTTTTTGATTACAAACAAACTTTGCTCAGAACTAAGGTTATTTCTAAATTTAAGGTTTAAGCAGGGCCGGTTTAAGGCAAGGACTTTAGAGGCTTCATCCTAAGGGCCCCGCCCAATTAGAGGTCACTACAAAGATTAAGTGAAAAGTTATTTCATTTGTGAATGTTTTAAATTATACATTTTAAAAAGTATTCATTTTATTATACTGTTTATATATTAAAGTAAACATATTACGAATTAAATAAAACTGTGCCGTATTCTTTAACTTTTTATTTCCTTTCTAAAATAGTACTGGGGCCCTCACAATGACTGTAGCCCATGGGCCTACAAAATCTTAATCCGGTCCTTTAAGGTATTCTATCAATTCTCAGTAATTTTTCTTTCTTTTTATTTCAATAAGAATGATTTTTTATTCAATACTTTTTTTTCTGTTCAAAAGAGTGTTTACTCAACTTAGTACAAAGGTTTAGTTTAAAATCGTAGCCCTATTAAATTTTAAATACAATTTAGGATAATTATTATACTAGTCCAGCTATTTATTAAAATAGGCCTAAATGATTAATAATATAACTATGTTTGTTATAATCAAAAATTAAGTTAAATGAATCTTTAAAAATTTGGCTTGGGCCTATTTTAAAAGTTCACTCATTTAATATATTTAGTTTTTTGATATGTATAAAGCTATATTTCTATGTTTCATGTTAATTGTGAGCGTATATGATTAATAATAATATTAATGTATTTTATGTAAAGCTCAGAAATATATTTTTTTATAGTAGATTTATGAATATTTAGAATTTACGTAATTTCATAGTAGATGAAACAGAAAAACTCATTCACATGTTAATGACAATGAGGAATGAAAAAAACACATTTAGGCCTATGAAATAAACAAATGCAACCAGAATAAATACCCTATAAACAAGTTATACTTTGTTGGAATCTGTTTTATTAATAATGTGAATATAAGTAAACCCGTTTCAACCTCGTATGATCAAAGACGTCACTAACACGATATACTAGACTGCTGATGACGGGGAGGTCGGTGTTCAAATCCTGGTCATGGGTACTGAGAACTGATTTTCTTGAATGGTTTTACACTTTCCTCCTCGCAAATTCGGCTAGACCACCTCTAAATTCAACCTTCCTCATCCCCAACACATTAGCTTTATTAGTGCATATGCGAATATCCCAAACGGGTAGAAAGAGGTGGTGTTAAACAAAAAAATTACAAAGATTTGTACTATTTTGGTCATGAAAAAATACTTAAAGCCTAATTTAATGTATGTTTAGTATTAAACAGTGTGCCTACTAAAATATGGCCCTAAAAATTTATTTTTTATCTTGAAATAACTTAATTAACCTAATGAAGTTATAAGACAAATAATAATAAATTGTGATGTATATTGTACCATTTTTTTAGTTAATGTATTATTTGCGAATCAAAAATATGTGTACATTTTGTAATAGTTTCAGTCAAGAAATAAAACATTATTAATTAAAATTAGCACACTTAAAAATGGACAAGATATAACCCCCCTCCCCTCTCACCAATCTATTTAAGCTGACTTCCCTTCACCCTCTCCCCCCCGCCCACCATCAATCCAGTGGTATTGATCAGCCTGCACCATATTGCAAAGCAAACAGAATGCATCCATCATGGCCGCCTTTACAATGGACTCGACCCTACTTCCGGAACTTTGGAGGGAGTTGGGGGAAGTTTCTAAAAACATCCGTCTTGTCGCTAAAAATACAGCCAGATCCCGAACCACATTCTTTGACTTGACCGCTAGACTTCTAAAGTAGTAAACCCTTTCCCCAAAAACTTCTCCTTTCCTGAACCTTTAAATCCAGTCTCTGCGAACACTATCTAGAGAACCATTAAGATATCAATGTATACCTACCCCCCCACCCCCCCCCCTTTTACATCGTTACTACACGTTTTGATAAAGTTAGTTCGCGAATATAGGAGGGGGTTGAATTGACTAAAAGGGGGTTGTAAGAGATAGATTAGAGGGTGAGTTTTTTGAGGGGTAACAGTGGGTGCAGCCATATCTATAGAACTTTGAGGTAATCAATACATACAAGAAAACCACCCCTAGCTATCCCCCCTTCTAAAAAATTAAGGCTAAGTTGCATGAGTCAGAGAGTGATTTTTTTTAAATACGAATATTTCATCGATTCATTCCTACAGATAAAATCGAAAAACATGCGTGGGAACAAAGTTATACGCTTGAATATAGTGCTTTAATGGACTAGCATTCCTTCTATACTTGTTTGAGACTACCTATTGGCATGTCTTAGTTTACTTACTCTACCATAACCTGTCCTTCATCTCACAGTAAGGTCAGTAAGAGTCTCGATTGTATTGCAAGGAAATGGTACTTCAGAATATCTTTATTATAATAATGCACGATAAGTTTCAAGAAAACTGTTTTTTTAATCTATGAGGTCATTGTTAATAAAACAACAAAAGCTTTGTTTTAATTGGGTGTCACTTAGAAAATTAAAACTCAAATCCACGGACATGCGGACAAGTGCCAAGATTATCAAGTGTGTTTTTACGGTTACAAGGCGGTTGGGTTCCAAGTATTCATAGAGTGATTTTTATCTAAAGAGTTTTCCACTCCTCCTCATAGAAAATCCGAGTTCACTTCCTCAAAATTCTATCGTCCTCGTACATAACCCATTAGCGTAATAAGAATGCTTATAGCCCGGACTGGTAGTAAGACTCGGTGTAAACAAATAAAGAATGTTAAAACAAAATTATTTATAGGACAAAAATAGAAAGGCAGGGAAAATTTTAAATAACCCTGCTTAAAGTTTCACCGATGAGCGAAAAGCAAAGAGAACATTTCAACCCCTCCTTATTCGCACCTTCCGCCCCTTTACGTGGTCTTTTTAACTTCTCTCTAGCTTCCACTTATTTAGTCCCCCCAATTTCATTGCGCTTCTTCAATAGTCCCTTTCGCTACTGGCTTTCCTCCCTTACTTTCAACTTCCTCTTTGCATGCGCCTAATCCCTTCCTCTTTGCCGGCGCATCCTCAGGGTCAGTTCTTGGCCGAAGAGAAAACACTTGTGAGACGTCGAAAACGGAGAAGGATTAAAAGAGGGGAGGGGGGGTAGTGAAACTGCGCAGGATCATGAAGAAAGAAGAAGGATATATATATACATTTATAAGTAGAGGAAGGAAAACTTCACTGAGACACGCACACACACACTAGTGAGATAATCCTCCTCTCTACCTTTTCCTTTACAAGCCCGAGGCTGTTGGAGGGGAAGGGTAAGGAGAGGGGTGATTTCGCCTTCCAAAACGAGGTTAGCCCTTCCTTTTCTCTTTCAGAAGCCAATCGTCTGAGGTGAAGAGTGGACGCGTCTGTTTGGAAGGAGTGCGAAAAGTTTTAGACAGTAAGGACGGTGATCATTTATACACGTAGGGGCTTACCTGGGTGACTTCTTAAAGATGGACTGGGAAGGTCCTGAGTTTGAAGAGGTCCTTCAACGAGGGAGTCAATGGTCTATTTTAGTTGCCGATTAAGTTTGACGGTTTTTTAACCTATTTTGTTTTTGTTTTTTTCTCAGTGTCTACAGCCC
>CABFWO010000135.1:247987-270228 GCA_902155825.1 Timema genevievae | reverse complement strand
CTGACGTATAGCGCAGCTCGATTCACCTCCCTACCCACCCCATTTCACCCCAACAGGTAGCCGACAAAACCGGGAACACAAAAACCCACCCTCTCCACGTTAGAAAAAAAAAATTAAAAAAGAACGTGCAATGGAATTGAATAAAAAAAGGAGAGATATATATCAGAAAAGAGAAGGGGAAATGGTTGATTTTGTATGTTTGAGTGAAAAAAGATATGGATTGAATAGAAAAAAAACGTAAATTTGCTTCTTTTTTACGTGCCCCCACTGACCCCCACCCAGTCCCCCTCCCTCCCTTCTATATCCGTGGTGCAGGGTCTGTATATGTATGTAATGCTTAGCGCCCTACCCTCCCACACACCCTTAGCCCCCTACCCCAACTTTTTTTTTTCTCGCTCAGCGTTGGCTTGCGCGTCCCTTCCCCTCTTCTCGCGAAATTTCTCCCTTTCCTCCCCTAAACCCGAGTGTGTGTGTATATGTGTTGGCACGTCATGTGAGGGACATATATACGTCACTGACGACATTAACCAACCCTATTTCCTTTCCAACCCCTTTCCCCACATTTTGGTTCGATAATCTCACTCTAGTTCTCTCGTACATTTTCACTTTAAAACTATCTTTCTCTTTTTATGGGAACACCCCTCCTCCCCCTTTTATACTCTTGAAAAGACCGCCATTTCAACTCGAAAAATGGAATAAAGGTGGGGGGGATGTGTTGTTTTGTGTTGCTGTTTTTTTAAATCCGTTGGTTGAAAAGAAAACTTTGGCGTACTATATTCTTTCTCTTATTTCATCTGTAAGTCTTGGAGAATTTAGGTTAGTGCGGGATCTTTACAGCTTTCATGATAAAAAAAAACACATAAATTTCATCCATATTGGTCGTCACATCAACTAAACGTTAGGCTCATTTAGTCTTCTTTTACGATGACAGGGAGGTCGGTCTTTGAAACCCAGCAAAAGTGAATTAAAGATTTTGGTTAATAAAGGGCTACCCACTCCCCCTCCGTCTAAATCCAGGTAGGCCTATATTTCCTCTAAATTAGATCTTCCTCATTACTAAATCATTAGTGTGGTTAAAATTCGTAGTTTGAGTGAACGATAAGACGTGATGCATAAAAAAATAATTCAAAATTAACATTTGTGAAGAAAAATGGCAACGAAATTCTTTCAAGAGGCTGAAAATTAAATATGACATCGTATAATATTGGATTAATTTATTTGCTACTAAAGTAAGATGCTTTGTTTAAAATAACACGTTCAAAGCTAGGGCTATCAACGCTTTAATTCAAGAGAATATGATGAGAAGGGTAGATTAGAATAAATGCACTAGCATAGGTGGCGGGGGGAAAATAATTTTAAAAAATCACTCATTAAAAATATAGGCCTAATCTACAGTGTACCTTGTATCAATTCAAAAACCAATCTTCCAGCCTAACGATGACCAAGTGCAGTGCGAATCCAACTCCTTGTACCACTAGGCCACCACTGAGTATTACCAAAGTTGTTTGTTGCACAAACATTAAGCCCAACTGACTCAAATATTGTTGCTCAATCCTTAACCACATTACCTTTTGGTATGTGTCCACCCCGATACCTATTTTACGATGTAGCACATAGGCCTAGTACACCCTATCAAAACTTGGACCACAACCAACGGGGGAAAACCAAGAAAATAAAATACAAAAATAGTATGGCTTTTTTAATAAATAAAACCAGTCAGCTCTAAATATATATATACATTTAGTTTTAAATTATTATTTTGTATCCTACACGTGTGGTTTTCTCTAAATGCTTAGAAATGTCGTTGTGAATAAACTCTTAGTTCTCGCAGTATTTTTTAAGGTTATAAACATGTAAACAAAATTGGAAACCAGGAGTTGGAAAACGTAGAGCAGTTTAAGTACCTGGAAAGTCTGCTGATAAAAGATGGCTACCGCGCTAAAGAAATTAGGTTGAGGATCGCCATAGCCAAGAAAGTTTTCAGCATAAAGAGGTTACTGCTGACCAGTAAGTTGATCTTGAAACGGAGGAAGAAACTTATGAAACGCTACATTTGGAGCATCGCGCTCTATGGAACAGAAACTTGGACTCTTAGGAAGATGGAAAAGAAATGCTTGGAGAGCTTTGAAATGTGGTGCTAAAGAAGACTTGAGAAGATTAAGTGAACAGACAGGGTGGCAAATGAAAGAATCCTAAGAAGAGTGGGTGAGTATAGATTATTCTTCGGCACAAAGCAAACTGGATCGGGCACATCCTTAGGAGGAACTGTCGTCTGCACGACGTCATAGAAGGAAAGGTCGAGGGAAATAGGAGCTTAGGAAGAAGGAGAATTCAAATATTGGATGACTTGAAGAAGGAAAGAAGAACATTCTGGAAGCTGAAGGAGGATGCATTGGTGGTCTAAGCCAATTTACAAAAGGAATGGACCTGTCGTAATACAGAATACTTAATAATAAAAATATAGGATTTATGAGAGTCTTCTTTGAAAATCTATCTGTAAAAAAAAAAGTGTGAAAAATTGAATAAAATGTTTTGATCCCCTGTGCCAAATTGATTGCAAAAAAGGGTTTATCTAAAATAACACTAAACATCTAACAAGGTAATATACATAATATGAACATCACTGAATTCTTTGAAATTAATTTTTTTTTTAGTAATGTAACAAATATTTTGAAAAGTCATTCTAAATTTTTAAAATGCATGGATTTATTAAAGTAACTTATTATAATAAAATTATCTATATTAGCCTATTCAATAATACAGCTACTCGCAACGGTGTTCACGTATTTAAAGGGTATACCATCGGTAGTATTGTCACTAAAGGGGAGGTTGAGGTTCAAATCTCGGCTGGTGCACTGAATGTGGTTTTCTACGTGGGATTTTTCTTTGTTGTTTACCCGCCTCATCTCTGATTTAGTTGGGGGTGTATTTTCTCCTAACTACCCTTCTCATAGCTACCATTATAATGAGTCATCTATAGCCTGTGTGTTTAGGGTGGTAATGCAGTAAACACCAGATAGAGACGGGGTTTTTTCAGTTCTTATTTTTAAATATCTTGTTGGTCAAAATAAATCAAATATGTCTCCAATAAAAACATAAGAATCTACATTTATTCTCATGGTGACCTCAACATTAGTTGAATATCTGTCAAGGGTGTCCTGGAATTTAATGACCACTTTTTCTGTTCATTTAAAAAGTTTCTAGCCAATTTCTAATATCCTCGTGATAGATATTCAACAAGTGTTGATATCATGACGTGAAGAAAATTAAACCTTATATATCTACTAGAGTAATATTTTATTTATTCTGGCTAAAAAAAGGTTTTGCTATAAAAACTGGGAAAATACTTATCTTTACTCGCAGTCCCTACATATCCACCTTGACGTAAGTTATTTAAAAATAAGTTAAGAATACTGTTAATATTTAATTGTATATTTTGTTCAAAAAAATACCTACCCTCAATATTTTCTTTAAATTGAAACGTTTTATTTTCATAACCTTTTAATTAGTTTTCTATGTTTTACTTTAAATAACAAACTAAAATATGTAAAACATCCATCTGGTGGTAAGTGGGCCACCAAGCCTATGTTGCTCTAATAATCCTTTGCCCCCTTCCCCTCTGACCAAACACTCATCCACAGTCCAAGTCCTTTGAGCGAGTTTACGTGATTAAAAAAAAAAGACACCAGTTGATGACTTGCTTCTTGCTCGGTAAGGCTACTCGAACCCGTGACCCCATGACAGACGGAAGGGTGACCTTGATGTCCCTTTCATCTGGGAGGCCAAGTCATGGTCTGATGAGGCTTTAAGAGGCAGGGGGGAGGAGGCCAGGTACCAATATGGTAGTCTTGGAGCAGCAGGCAGTATGAATCTTAACTTTTTTTTACTGTATGCACCGCGTCTTACCTAATGAGCTATCCACATTTTTACACAAATGTATTGGAAATAGGAAGGTAGGATTTTTACTGAGACACCCAATTTGTAAGAACAGATAGTGTAGAAATATTTAGGGGAAAAAAATACCACTAGTACACCAACACAGGTTTGAGCAACGAACTCCCCCATCGTAGATTAGCCCTGACAAAACAAGACTGACACCTTAATTCACTTGATAACTGGTGTGTGTGTGTGTGTGTGTGTCTGTTACTTGAAGTAAATTTCCTTCAGTATTTAAGTGTATGCACTATTTTTTTCTATCAGAACGTTTAACAAAAAAACTATTAATGATTCATTATGTGATGGTTTGGGTAAGAAGATTAACTTAAAGTAAGTGCATCCACATTAGTGTATAGAAGAGGGGGGAGAACCAAAACGATATATCCCATTTATAAAACAGCCCTCAGTGACCCGGCAGAGATTTGAACCTTGAACTCCACCGTCAAAAGTAATGTATAATGTCTAAAGTCTAATGTGAGCCTTTTCTGGTGCTAGTTTTAAGTTGAGTTAGTTTATATGTATTTGTGTATGTTTTCTTACTGATATATTAAAACTCTTAGTAATAGTGATGGATACTTATGGCTGTTAGTACTCTAGGTCAAGCTAATTTGTAAATGTTTTGTGGATATATAAATCAATGTTCATAAAATGAGTTTTAATCGTTTATTCTAAATATATTTATCAATATTTAATTCTTATAGTTGTAAGTAGAATAAATGTCAATCAACGTTCATGCGAGTAAAATCACAATTTATTCAAAAACAACTTATTTCCTTCAAACCTTAAGGTTCATTGATGAAATACACACGAATCGTTTGGAGCCAAAGGGGTGAAGGGAGTTTGGAAGTTAAATTAATCTTGTGAATTCTGCTCACGGCTTGGAAAAGCCAACCCCACCAACCCCTTCATCCCCTTCTTGAAATCCCTGCGGTTAATACTAATTAAGTAGAGATATCTCAGGCGATCTTGTTTGACTCCGCTTTTAGAAAGTGTGCGTTCTGTAAACTGAACATTCCGAGAGCGTCTTGAGATATCTACCCTTGCCTACTAACTACCCCCCTCCCCCCCATTTTCATTGTTCCCTTCCACAAAACTACCATCCTGAGATATGGAATACTTAAAGAGGGGTGGACCTGGAAATAGGCAGAATGCATAAAATAATTGGTTAGGGTAAAAAATAAGGTAGCTTCAATTATTTAGCCTTTATTTTTATTTTAATAGTATAACCCTCCTCAGTGGGCACGTAGATGTCTCATTTAGAATCGTTTGCTGGGAAAAGGGAGATCAAAGCTAGAGTCCAGGCTTGGTATTAAGGGTGTTTTTTCCTCAATGGTTTCCTTCTAAGCTCTACCGTCTCCCCCCCTATCATATAAGTGTAGTTAAATGCAGATAGCACAGACGGGGAGGAAGAAAGGACGAAAACAAAACTTGGGAGTTATTTAAATAAATCCTCTGTATCCGACATAGCTATCTAAGTCTCTACTAGCGTGTTTGATTTGAGTTCGGGTCGGTGTGCAAGAGTGTGTATTTTATACTTTGGTGTGTATTTCTAAAATTCATATTTCTCCTCCTATACATTATCATAGATGTTTATAATATCTGATGACGTTAGCTCCAGTCGATCGCGTTAAGAGTTTGGATTTTGTCCAAACCCTGGTTTAGGTTAAATATTTAGGTCTAGTCTTCTAGGTTTAGGTTTGCTTTCAATTTCCAAAGTAGGTAATGGTAGAATTATTCGGAGTTCACTAAAGTACGCCCTCAGAGAGCTACATGATCCCCGTTGGTACCATTATAACTGTATGTAGCCATAAATTAAAAACTCGTAGCAGCTCACATTAATATCCGCTTCGGTGGCCGAATGGTCTAAGGCGTCACTCTAGTGTCAGACTGAATTTATGATGACGGGGAGATCAGGGTTAAAATTCTGGTCGAGTATACAGTATTAAGGGTAGTTTTCCTAAATTTTTCCCAGCTCCCCTTCCATGCAAATGCGGATGAGCTATCTCTAAAATGCTTCCTTCATCATCTCAACTCTATTAGAGTAATTATCATGTATTCTTATAACCTGAACAGGTAGTAAGACATGATTTTTTTTTAAAAGTTGTCATTGTTAGGCTCATGGACTAAAGCATCAAGCTCATCCGGCCTGGCTTGCCATGTTATGGGGAGGTCATGACTCGATTCCCGACTGTACTTAGGCTGGTATTTGCCTAAATCTTCTCCCACTGTCCCCCGCGCCAATGAAGGTACATTTTTATCTACATGTCTTATCCCACCAGTAGTGTATTTTTAAAATATTTTTCTCATGCCCCACGTCTTTTCAACTTCGTTTTACCAACCCACATTGGGCTATGAACAAGAAAGGTTAAAGTTTTAGTAAATGAACTCACATTTTTGTGTCGGTAGGATGAGATTTATGAAAAAATCACCTTGAGTACACCCAACTAGAATTCGAACTTTGATCTCCCCATCATTGATAAATTAGTACATTGCGAGAGTGATGCCGTATATGATGCAACCACTGAAGTGGATTATTAGTGTAATTAAAATGCGGATATCCCGGATGGGGTGCGTGGAGCGGATAAGCTATGTTCGCGTTTCTATCATTTAAACACCACCTCTGAGTCAAACCTTCACCCCTCCCTCCTATTGCACCCTCCTCTCTAAATTATCCATTGTCTGCACTAGCCGCAAAGTGGTTAGCCATATTTGCCCTCTTAGTTACTAAGGTAGATAGTTTTAGTCCACTGATTAAATTCTGTCTTGTAGCCCTGGCTCTTCGTTTGGTTTGGGCGTCTTTACAAGGTCTTGCGCGGAACATCAAAGAACTTCTCCCAAACACACCCCTTACATATTCAACCCCCTTGCACCGGTTCAGAATTGGGCAAGAAAATAGCCCCCCCCCCCTTTACCCTCAACGAAGAAGAGAGAGTCGAAATTAAATTATGGAACCGCTGTGAAACGTCTTATGGTACAAGGTAACAAGATTGTGATGGTTAAAATAGGCCTTCTAGGGGCTCTAGAGGAAATTGTTGAAGGGTTTGGAAGCATAGGGGGAAATAAAAAAAATATGTTCTCTATCTAACATGCAAATGAGTTTCTGTAGGTGTATACGTACAGAGCCCTTAGAAGGGCAGGTTTTAGTTGAGGGTGAGGGATATTTAATATTAGGGACAAACACTGTCCTGTGTTAAGGATCCTGTTGGGAACAATTTAGTTTTTCAACCAAATAACATTTTTTAGCAAATAAGATTTAAATTTAAATTCTGATCATTTTACTTGGTGCACCAAAAAGATTTTCTTTGAGAAACATGTTTAAAATGTATTTAAATTACATATATAGTCTTAACCTAATGTTTACATTAGCTATATTGTTAAAAATAATATTGCAATAAAGATTTATTCCATCTGTTTCAATATGTGTAAAAAGGAATGAATATACTATAATTTATTTGTGATGTAAAAATGGATAATATTGTTCACACACACATAAATATATATAAAGCTAAAAGTATATCTGCCCGGAAATTAAGACCCACTGGAAAACTTGGTATGAAGGTAGAGTGATTGCCCCATATAACTGGAAAAATCTAAAAACAGTAAGTTTAAAAATATGTTGGGAGGGTTTATAGTTAGAAAATAACTTTTTAGATGAGGTAGAATGTTAAAATTTGGCAGGAAGATAAAGGGACCACTCTAAATAATCATAAAGTCTGAAAACCTTTGAAAAAAAATCGTATAAGACTCCTTGAAATAGGAGGAGGATATAGTCAGAAAAATAGCTATTAAATGTGGTAGAAAATGTCGATTTGGTGGGCAGGTAGAAATACACCTTCAGATAACCAAATAAATCTTACAATTTGAAATTTGTAATGAGTGGATGGACATATGAGAAGAGGAAATGGGAGTCTTTGAATTTCCAGATTATTTTCAAAGTTTAATTTATTTTAATTTATTGATTTCAATAATTGCCTAGAGATTGCCATAGTAAAAGATGGTACAAGTAGTCATTTTTAAAATGTTGGTCACCGGATGATGAACGTCCTAATTATATAAAGTTTTAATGGGGCTTACCCGCTTACCCGTGTGAATAACAGGTAAAAAAGCTAGTTCATGATAAATACTACTCCAAAATAATATAAATATAATGCGTATTGCCTGAACAGGAAAGAAGACGTGGTGCTTATATATATATATATAAACTAATATTGGTTTTAAAATAAATCTATTTTAGACATACTACGCTTATCTATTGATGACTATATTATACATTTTGTAAAAATAAAATTATAATTTATTATTTTAGTTAATCAATTACACTACCCTATATTTTTAAAATTATTCGTAGATGATTTATAAGAAAGGCGTTGCTTTGAATACATTTTTAATTCTGATTTTAAAAAAACTATTTCCTTTTGTTTCTATTACGTCTGGGGTTTTTTTGATGAATCAGGTGATGAGAAAAATTTGGATTTTCCCCATTTTTCAATAATCTCAACAGAATCTGTTGCATTGAAATCATATCTAAATGTTATTTTTATAATATTTTTTATTTGCAAACATATTGAAAAAACTACTTACTTAATACTATGCTCACTTTTTAGCACAAATTGAACATGATAATCTCAAAAAGAAACTGGCCTCACACTGTTAAACCTGTTGAATGATGTTCTCAAGTTCAAGAAAAATTTACTAAAGGAAGTATTGCCAACATGTGAAGATTTATTTTACACTTTTATAGCATCTAATACTAACTTAATACATTCAATAATACAAACCTTGACATCTACTTAAGTGATTTGTAAAAAATAAATAGCCGATAATATTTCTGAAGTCACTATAAAAACTCATCTAAAAAGCGTTATTAATTTACTAAAGTAGAAAACTATGCAGATCAGTGTTATTTAAATTTTAATGTAATCATGTATGTTTATTTATTAAGCACGTATAATGAATTTTAGGCCAATATTGTAAAAGCTACACTATTTTAACTTCATTTTATCAGTAAATGGTGCACATATTTTGTAAGGTCGAAATGCCATTTTAAATACTTATTGAAGTGATTTGTCATTTAAATAAAATAAGAAACATATTAATTTATGGGAAGACCCCCGTGTAAGTAAACTAAATAATTCAATTTAAGGAACATGCAAACATTAAGATTTTGAATAAATTATTTTATATCTGTATTATATTATTATTTTAGAAACAAATATGATATACTTTCACTTCATTTAAAAATTATTAGGGCCCATAATATTATAATAGTGTGCGTAAATTGATTTTGATATGCCACAAATATTTTTTTTCGTTCAAATCGAACGTAAAAATTTAACTAAATTTTTGAAAAATATACCTAGAGTTTAATAAAATACAAAATTAAAATCAAATTTCTTAAAGTATTTCTTTCATCTAAATCTTATACTTTGTCAAAGAAAGAAAGCTGAAAACTGAGCTTTGAAGTTATTTCTTACTCAACCGTAATCGTGTATCTAATTCCCATACAAAAAATATACTTTTATCATTAAGGATTTTTTTGTCTATTTTCATCTCATCTTGGTACATTTTTAGGTCGTGGACAAATATATAAATTGTTCTAATGGGGTATGGATGAGGAAAGTAGGATGTATATGAAATGATCCCACTTTTGCCAGGAGTGAGAGTGGGAAACCATTTTGTAAAAACCACCCTAATTACACGGGTGACTTAAATAGAATGTACTGTACAGGCATTAGTCAGATGAGGGGATTCCCACTCCTAGTATAATTGATGGAGATTTTAACCTGAAACGTGCTCGTCACTGGCAATCCAGACTATTGCAAGCCTGACGCATTAGACTTCGTGACCGCTGGTGCGGGACCCGGTCAATAATAAGATAAAACTTTTAATTTTATAAAAACAGAGTCAAATAAACAAAATTACCCGGAATGGCCAGTAAGACGTGGTGTGAAAATAAAGTTGCCATAAATGTTCTGCTCCAATCAGAAATAGAACCTAAAACCTTTAGAAATGTATAAGTGCGTTCTACCTACTCAAGGGCCCCTGAAGATGTCCACAAAGAAGAGCGCAAGCATGCCGTGGTCTTATCTCCAGCGAGGGTAGGAGGAAGAGGGGTTTCAGAAGGGGGAGGGGGGCTAATCACGCGGACAAAACTTTCATTAAGTGGCGCCCATGTTGTGGGGAAATGGGTTGCGTCGTGGCGCGCGGCGTCCACTGGCGGTGGAAGGAAAGGGGGGCGGATCTTGAACGAAGGGAGAGGTGATATCAAAAGGCGAGGGGGGAAGAGAGGAGGGGGGTGGAGAAGGATGCCATCGCCGAATATTACGAGTAAGTTTCGTCTTCTACTTGTACGCCAGACGTGTGCAAGGCTCATATCGATTAGGATTCATCTTCCTTGAGGTACACTCGGGTTCGGGGAAATATGAGCCCCTAATGTAAGACAGTATAATTACACAGCCCTAACACCACGCTTCAGGGTAGTTAAAATGATACATTAACTCAGTCAGTAGCGTGTATTCCTGCTGAGCTAATGGCACTGATTTCTATTCCTGGCAATGCCCAAAAAAATGTGTCACCAGCTAAATTAAGGTTTCCCCTTTTCCGGTGAATAAGCTAATGACTAAGGGGTGGGTTTCTATTATACATAATAGGTATTGTTTCACAAAAAAAAAGGATAAATGCTTGTAAAACAACAAAAACGTTTTTAAAATGTTGTTCTTTTACCAAGTCCACGTTCATCGATGTTAGTCAATAAAATTAGTTCAACTGCGGAAAGTTATGTTGAAACCCCCATTAAAGTTTATATTTTATGAAAAAGAAGAATAGTATCTACATATGCTATAAATTTGGTATCGATAGAATTTTATATTAAAATCTAAAAAAAAAAACTTAAATTAAATTGGTCCTTACAGATTCCGTTGGTCTGTAAAGAGCATTTATGAAAACACTCTACACTCTACAGGTCACAAATTGCATTTTATATGAATCAATATGTTTGTATTCACTTCATATATCATCAAAATATATCTCTGTAGAAATTCGTCCTAATTGGATGAATAGGATTTTTCTTCATACCTGTAGCTCTATATGAAAATAAATGGTATGGAACTCCACACGGACTTTCTTGCTCTATTGTTTACAAATGGAGATATTTACTCAAAACTCGTAATATATGTGAAACAAAAATATTATACACTAACAAACTCAAGCATAAATTGCACTATACTTAGTTAAAACTTTTTTTAGTCCCGGTTTTAAATTTTGTAATTTTATTTTTTAAGAAATAATGTCCTCATTTGTATATTTGAACCAATAAAAAATATCAATATTAGGTCCACAAGGGTCAACACTTCGTATTAAAATCTCGACTTCCGATTAAAATTTTAACATTTTATTAGAGGTTGCACATCTTCAGGTCATCGCATAGCTATTAAATTCCTCATTTATAAATTTTGACAAAATAAAAAATGTAAATATTGACTATTGATTCTAAAATGAAGGAGATAGATTACTGTTGTACAAACATTTCTCCTAAGAGGTTAAAAGAAAAATAACATAAAATGTTGAGAGTCTTACTTATATTTAATTTTTCTATGGCATTATAGAATTATTGCGTTAAAACATAAGTAGTATCTCTTTACAACTAAAGCTCACAAAATTGTATTAATATAATTGCCAATGTCTCAGAAGCTGTTGGTTTTATAAAAATGTATTTCAAATAAAAGTTTTGTATTTTTAATAGTACTGCAATTTTGCATTTGCAATGATAAGTTATTTATTATCTCAAATAGTTGCTGAGATACGGAAACTTCCGCTTCTGTAAAGAGCCCTAAAAATCATTTTCATTCGAAAATGAAAATAGCCAGTTTATTTATAATCTTAATAAACGCCTAGATACGAATTTTAATCAAAATCGTTAGAGCCGATTTTGAGAAAATCGATTTATTCTCTTTTCGCTTTTTATCAAACTACTCTTAATTTTAGGGTTAAACGTTTATTCTATTTGGTTGTATAACTTTTACGTTTAGCATACGACTTACAAACTAACTTAATTCTAAAAAACACAACACCTAGTCCCCTAATCTCACTAATGATAAATATTTCTGCCTTGCTGGGAATAGAACCAGGTACTTCTAGATCAGCAGACAGACACTACCAACAAAGTTAAAGTTTAGGGCTGATATTATTGTTAGTAATAATAGTTATTTTTACTACTAAATGTAGCGAAGCTTTACCCGTATTGGTGGTATCATGGTCTGAATGTCAGGCTCATCGAGTTTGGTTTGCCTGTGAGTAGGTGATAGAGGTTCAAACCCTGGACAGGTGTAGAGAGTGGTTTTTTCCTAAGGCGTTCTCACTCACTCTCCCCGTGCCATTAGTACGATTAAAGTGTGTCCAGCCCAGACGAGGAGTTATACTCGGTGCAAAAAAAGATAAGGACATTTTAATATGTAAATACCCTGATAAACAACCATTTTAACTACCATTGAATATGAATATAATCAATATTTGGTATGTGTTGCTTCAGGTAAAATATTCATATTGTTTATGTTCCTGCAACCATATTTATCATACATTACGCTAAAAGAGAAATATTTTAAAAACAAAATTTTCAAAATAATCGACCAACGTGTTTAGGTAACACATTAAGTACACATATATATATACACAAATATACAGACAAATATGTCATTATATAGAAAGACAGTTTCAAGCATAGACAAATGTCTCGAGACATAAATAAATAGACACAAATGAGGGAACATGGATAAAAAGAAGAAGACAAACAGGGGTAGGATTGCACTGAAATAAACACCTTTTTAGATTCGGGCTATATTAAAATTTAATTTGGCTCCAAATTTCGAGTTCGATATTATTTTCACTATCAAAATTAAATGTGTGTATAACCAATAAAATCTACTTAATCGTAAATAATTTCTTACATGGTCTATTAAGCTAAGTACAAAATTTTCAAAAATCAAATATCAGTAAACTACCCTTATTCTACGAGCTAGAATTAAATTGCTAATTTGTCCTCGACCATGACCATATCGAATCTAAATATAAAATTTTAACAAAATCCATAAAACTGTAAGATTCATTTTTTTTAGTTCAGGGGCACATAAAACGTAAATATTCATCATACTTTCGAGGTCGGCAATGTTTACAATCACAATACTTTCTCTACGTCAGAAAGTGGTCCTAGTGGTGTCCTAGTATTCTCTCAACAGAGTGTACACGCCATCACTTACCCTCAGAGCTCTCAACACAATCTTAGCTCTGAAGCCAAAGTGCGTGATTATTCGTGATACAGACTGTACTCCAGGAGGATGGTAATATTCTCGGACCAAGACCCTGTACTCTGGGTAGAAACTAGGGAGAATGGNACTTTATACCAAGGAGGTGGAAAGGGTGTCAAGGGGGGCAGAATCCCCCCCCCCCACACCCTTCTTATAACGTTATGTGAAGGGAAGACTATATTTCAGTCTTTATTATTGGAGAGATGAAAGTTCCAGTGGCTTCGATGTCCACGAAGTTGGCACGTCCAAGTTGAGACAATAGAGGATTTAAGAGTACGTTAACCCACATCTATGGTGGCATGGTCTTAAGCGTCCCTATCGCAATAAATATTATTTCTGGTGGTGGGGAGTTTGGGGTGCTAATCCCGGACTAGCGTTAGGTTTATTTTCCTAAATGGTTTCCCCCTCTTCCTTCGCACAAATGAGGGTTTATTTCCTTTAAATTCTTAATTCCTTATCCCTAAGCCACAAGCCTAGCTAAATGAGGATATCCCGGATGGTTAGTAAGAAGTGGTTCAATAAACAGCACCAATAAAAGATTTGTGGACCAAGAATTCAAGTTAAAATTAAGGGAGTTAAATGACCTAACCATGCTATGCTATGCTATGCTATGCTATGAATGCTAAGTAAATAAATAACTTCAATAAAAAGATTTATTGAAACTGATAAACCGGGGAGGCACTGTTGATTATAAACCCCGGTAAATCAGTTCGGTATTTACAGGCACTCATAAAAAGTGAATGTTGCACATCCCACCATCCAAACAACTCTGAAGTTAAAAAGATACAACAGAAGCAAAGGGGGAATTGATCGCGTTACGTTGGTAGAAATGTGTTAAATTGGAAGTGTTTACAGAGAAGTGTGAATAGGGGAACAAAAACCTTAATTTACTGCTTCATTGTTCAGATATGTTTTCATTAAAGTCAGTTTTTATTCAAATGAGATTAATAAGTAGGTTCCAGAAGTTTATGCCTTAAAAAAAAAAGTGAAATATGCAAGAAAGTTTCCCTTAAACGGTGTTAACAAAATTCCCTTGGATGTAAACATAATCTAAAAACATAATTTTGGCTATTTCAAATACCCCTACATTATGTTAAGTCACCTGAAAATATTGGCTAGTTAGTTTAGGTTTAATACAATATGTTTAAAAAAATTAAGTTATTGGATATAAAAATAGTATATATATATTTAGCTATTGCAAAAATCTTCAATAAATTGACTATATAGTGAAAAAACCTTTAGGAAAATTTATATTTATTAATAGCTGTTCAAAATATTTTGACTTTACTTTTCTAACATTCCAAATGTGTAAAATCAAAACTTTACGATGTTGAGCAGAAAGTCCTAACTGTATCTGATCTTATTGCAGACCATAATTCTAATTATTAAAATCACAAAAACGGGTAAAAATGTTTATGTCTATAAGTTCATGTTTTAATTGTGTTGTCAGCCTCATTAATTAATATTATTTTGTAAAATGTTAAATATTATTGTTGGTTTGTAACTATTAAAGTAAATATTTTATAAAATGCCTTAACATATGATCTATAAGCTCTAAATAATATGGTTTAGTAAGAATTAAAAATGAAAAATCTCTAAACATGTAATAATCTACAAAACAAAACAAAAATATAGTAATCTGATTACTAAACAAACCATGTTTATATTTTGTTCACCAATAAAATTTATTTTTAGGATAAGAATATGAAATGTCATTAATATCCTAATCGTAGCAATAAGTATTTCAAGTTTGGTAATTACTTTGTGGTAACGCCTCATGTTCCCTTTGTTCCACAATAGGCATTGGTTTATACGAGTACTTTCCAGAAGGACAACAACCCACATCTTTGAAAGGGACGTTGAAGTATACATTATCATCAAAAATAAATGGTACAACACAATCGTTCATACCATTTTATCTAGTTTATTAGAGGTGGAAACAAAATTTTCCAATATTGATTTTCAGTAAGCAACTCTTAAATGATATTTTAAGAAAATCAAATGTAAATTCTTATTTATCAACTAAAATACTCCTCAGATAGCCATTTGAACAAAAATCGTTAAAGCTAATTTCCGAAAAATTCCGTGTGTACAAAAATTAGTCAATAAAAAGGTGCCCTTTATTTTAGAGCTAGAATTGAAATCACAAATTTTCCACATAACAATTAAAGATCAAACAAGAATGAATTATATTTTTAAAGAACGTTTTGGTTGAAGCCCCAGGCTAAGGATTAGACTAGGGAGCAGATAAGGTAATTCCAGACCAAGTGGGCCCGCATTAGAGTTAATAGACGATGAAAAACCCACATGTACCAGTGGTACCTGCCGAGAATTGAACCTTGACCTCCCTTTTACTATAATTCTAGTTTGTTTTACACCTGATGACGTAAGGCCACGTGACCACTGGCACGGGTAATATAAATATATTAACCACATCAAAACAATCTAGTCCCAAGTAACTTGGTTTGTGTATCACGTCTCGTTACCTGTTCGGGATATCTGCATATTTACACTAATGAATTAACAATGAGGAAGGTGGAATTTAACAGAATGTACCCGCATTTACGGGGAGGTAGAGTGTGAGATTATTTAGTAAAACCAACCTAAGTACACCTGATCGGCATTTGAGACCTAGTATATCCGTAATCAGCAATTCAGTCTATTACGATAGATATTCCTTGTACTATGTGACCACCGAAGTGAGTGCTTATTAATTTTAAAAATCTTAAGGGGAAAATATCGAGTGTAGAGAGAAGTGTGTGTGTCAGAATATTTTGTGTCGTAGTTTCTCTTTTTAGTTTGAAATAATCTTCATCGGTAGACACGTGATCGAAGGCTTTACTCTTGAAATATACTGTATTGACGGGGATATCGGGGTTCGAATCCCGATAGAATGTACTTAAGGTGTTTTTGCCTACTTTCCTTTCACGCAAATTCCGGAAAATTTCCTCTAAATTCTCCCTTTCTCACCCCTACCCCATTAGCTTAAATATAAAAATAGCCTGAACATGTAGCAAGTAATACGTGGTTTCAAACAAGAAAACTTTTTCGAAACGTTTCAATTTTGTTTAATTTTTTTTATATCAGTGTTATTTTTAATCATTAGTCAATTTGTTTTAGCAATTTGATTAAGAAAGTAAGCTAATACAAAAATCTTCATTTATTTTCACAAGCTTTGAAATGACAAACGTATTTATTATTCAACCCCAAACGAAGAAGTATTTTAAAAAATGTATTAGATAACAAAGTTTTACCCCTTCAATTTAAAAAAAATTAAATACATACAACTCCTATGTTTAACTAAATCCAAATTAGAACTCCATTTAATTTCTTAACTACTAGTATGGCGTCTATAAAAATTAGCTTGATCCCTTCAAAACTTATCTAGATGGATCGATAATAAGATGGCGTCTTCCTTCATAACTGCCTTTCCTTAACCTCCCCTCAAAAAATGAGTCATCCATTAGAAGTAGTGGCTAGATACAGCAAACAAAATAAATCTCTCAGAACTTCGTGTCCAAATAATATAGACTGCATGCTTTAATGATAGCATGCACATGACAAGCAGATCTAAACAAATACATATCTAAACACTCGACTAAAAATCTTATTTTCTAGAGCTATAAGCCGAAAAAAAAAGGTTTTCTCGGCTACTAACTAAACTACTATAATTTTATACTTCACAAGACAGCAAAACACAATGTATACAGAAAAATCTTCAACAGGCACTTTCACTTGTCTTAATATCTGGTTTTTGTTTACTAAAAATCTTGTAAAAGAATTTCAACTTCACGGTTTGGGAGATTTCGGTACGAACCACACCTCGCCTGTTGATAGTCGCTGCTGGTCTAAGCGCGCCTAGATGACGCGGCAATAGGCCTTTGTAGGGAGAATAGATCTCTCCGCAGCCTCCATCAAATTCTGGTCCAATCTTGTGTCACGCACTAGAACATGTCATCTTAATTCACATAACACACACCAAACATTTTTAATGACATAAAAATTAATCATTTAGCAAATATAGATTTTGTTTAAATGTGGAGGTCTATAAGACGTAATTAAAATATATCATATTCTTTTTTTTTCTGTGATATTAATGTGCTGAATACTAACCGTAAAAAAAGCATAGTTTTACAAACTTTAATTATTTTTTTAACATAGCAAAAGTTTAATTCAAATGGAAATAAAATATGTTGATGTATGTGTGGGTCAGATATAATTATGTTTTAAAATAAAAGTGAATTATTTAATTGGCTATTGATTGTTTTAACAGTACTTTGCTTCGATGCGGAGGAATACTATAAATTTGAAGTTAATTTAATTAAATAATAACTAAACAGTAAAAAGGGGATAGTTATTTGTAGAGCATTTAAACATTAAAATTAACTTGAACTTTATTTTATTCCTTAATTGTTAGTCCTTAATTAAAGTGTTATACAAATAGCTGCTTTGATCATAGCCCATATACAGTTGAACAAAATATTTGTTTGAAACAATTTACTTTGCATTTGGGGGAAAAACAGAGGTTTTATCAAATTCGTATTAGTAAAAATTAGTTTTAAATATGGAAAATCAATTTGGGTTGACACTAAGTAAAATTTTCCATAAAGTTTATTATTATCAAGTGTTCTATCTTACGACAGGTCCATTCCTTTTGTCAGTGAACTTAGACCTCCAATGTGCCCTGTCTTCTGTCGCCTCCTTAAGCTCCCAGAATTTTCTTATTTCCTTCAAGTCTTCCACTATTTGAATTCTCCTTATTCCTAACCTGCTATTTCCCTCAACCTTTCCTCCTACGACGTTGTGCAGAAGACAGTTCTTTCTAAGGATGTGTCCGATTCAGTTTGCTTTGTACCTAAAAATCACATCCAAAATGGTTTCCTTCATAGCCACTCTTCTTAAGACTTCTTCGTGTGTCATATAATAGTTGTCGTATAGTTAAATAAAGATATTATTTAAAAAAATAGTAAAGGCTTTAAAAACTAAAACATTTCTTATTTATTTGATTTTATCTTCTCTGTTTCAAATAATGACAAATACTTTCCTTATGACAAATAGTGCATTATCACCAACCCTGTTTCCTTACACTTTGATAATATTTGAGTATAATTTGTTTTGATGCATGGTAAAGTGAAAATAGCTAAAAACACTAGTATAAGTTTCCTGTTTATAAACATCAACTAGTACTATACATTTTAACGAATAAATAAATTAGTTAATCACATATGTTTGGTAAACAACAGTTCAACAATAATTTCAATGACCCATCAAATTTAAAAAAAACACTCGTGCTAACCTATTTAAAATTAAACTCCATTAATGGATTTTTTCACAACACGTTTCACTCTCTGTAATGGCTATCCACACCTGGGGTAGGGATTATGAGGAATTGTACCAATATTTGCGTGGGAAGAGAGTGGGAAATCCCTTATAAAAACCATCCTCAGTACTCTCGGCCGATATTTGAACCACAACCTTCCCCTCACTAGCAAACAATACAGATGAAGCTGACGTCTAGTCCACGTACTCTCCAATACAAGTCGTTAATGGACGTTATAGAGCAATATTATTCTGGTTAAAATCAACTTGAACTTGTTTTATGGGGGGAGGGGGAATAGTAATCGTTATTGCAGTAATTTATTAATTTATATTAACAAGTAGTAATTAATAATAAATTGTCAGGCAAATACATTTTCTTGGTAAATTTTTCATCAACTGTGCTTGGAAAAATAATGCTTTTGCGTATGTTTTTAAAGCGTTTGTAAATAATAACTAACATTCGGCCTCAATAGTCAAATCGTTAGGCAGAATGTACGTTTTCCTGTGTTAGCCCCTCTTAAATTAATATTATTAAAAAGACAAAACGCGCATCAATGGTCACATGGTCTAAGGCATCACTCTTGCAATAGACTGTATTTCCGGTAACGGTGAAGCCAGGGTTAGAATTCCCGCTGGGTGTGGCAATAGGGTAGTTATTTTTTTCTTTAAACGGAGTACCAGTCTCACCCCCGACGTCGGATGTGGGGTACAATTAGTTTAAAAATCTACATTCCGCATCCCTAGCTCAACTTTTTTTATTATTTATTTGCGATATTTAAAGTGCACTTTCTGAACCAACTGATTTTATCCACACACGAGATTTTCTATGAGTCAGAGCGAAAGTGCCTACCAATTTTGCCAGGAAAGTTATTTTCACCTACCTTCAAGGGTTCTTTTACATACCACAATCGACCTGGGACTGATGGATTTACTTCCCCTCAGAAGAAAGTCGCGCTACGGTTTTCTATCTCTCAAGAAAAATTTGTTGACCTCAGCTGGGTTTGAACCCACAAACATCGGGTCCTAAAGGCGAACACTTTACCCCAAGATCACTGAGGTCTACCCTATCCCAACTAGTGTGAAAGGTGGGATAGCCCAAATGGGAAAATAAGAGGTTTTCCTTAAAAAAACATATACAATATATTGTCAAATGGTCCATCTTCTAGAGATTCTCAGGCTTAAACATATCAATGGCATAATATTATCGGCTATAAGTGACGTTAACTTATCCTGCTGGTCTCTCAGCCCCTAAGATAGAACCCAATGGTGCAATGATCGTGTACTGGCAGAGTTTCTAACTGAACCAAGGTTTACCACTGCGCCCCTCTTTTTAATTAATTTTAACACCGCGTACTACTACCCGTTTGGGTTATACGCTTAAGTACTAATTACACTAATGGATTAGGAATTGGGAAGGTTGAATTTAGAAGAAGTGAACCCGCATTTTCGTGGAGCAAGAGTGGAAAAACATTTAGAAAAACCACCCCCAGTTCATCCGACCGAGATTTGAACCTCGATCTCCCCGTCCTCGGCGGTCGAACTCAACACGACTGGCCCTTTAGCTAACTACGCCACCGAGGCGGGTTCCACCACAATTGATGATTTTCCACGCTTTCTTCATACGAACTTTAGTTTCGTTTCCTTAATCTTTGTTCTCTTCATCACAACCATTATAATCTTAGATAATGTGGTGCAAGCATTTAAATGGACCGATTAGACAGTAAAATATGTTACACGCATTAAATAATAGTAAAATCTTAAACGAGTCGATAGCGTCTCAATACTAAATTGGTCCGGTTTGATTCCCGACGTGGATGAAAATCACTTAGTGAAATTGGGTCATCTTCCCCCATCTTATTTCCTTGCTAACCTTAAATTGTTTAGCTGTACCCAACCCATCACAAACCAGACGTCTTCTAAAATAAACAATGTAAAAACTATGGATATTCAACTAAAAAACATAACATTCGTAAAGAAACATTTTAGGTTGTGTATTTCATTGGTTCACGACTAATTTTTGACTAAAATTGGTTTGTATGTATTTAAATATTTTGAGACTCATCATTTTACTCTAATATAAAAGATAAATATTAATCAACAAGTTTATGAGAGAGGTTGACACGTCTGACCTTTACAGGTAAACTGACTTCAAACATAATATTTTCCCAACGCTGTTATAAATTTCTCCTCCTATACAAATGCTGGTGCATTTCTTGGTGTTGAAAATATAAATTTAACATAATCTCTTATTTACAACTATTTTCCTTTAGATTAAGTTATCCAAGCCGAGCTATACTTCTCTATAGAACGGGCAAATAACTATAAAATTACATTAAAATAAACGAATACTGTTAAAAATGATTAAAAATGCCTCCTGGACATGGGAACCAAGCCCAGGTCCCATATATACTGGTAATTTATAAACAATGTGTATCACATATTAATTACACCCCTTTGAAATTCCACTCAAATATATAACAATATTAGACAATATCTAATTATTACTTATTAGTGTCGTATCCTTAATAAAATTATAATCAAAACGTAGTAATTTATGTTCAAAAAAATATCAAGTAAGTTTTTTAAAAGCAAACCGTGTTCCGGGCGTAGCACAAATCCCTGTGTAACCTTAAGTTGGTCCAGTAGAAGACTAAGGGGCGATAAGGAGTAGTACCGGCATCTCGATCGAGCGACCGAGACCGGTTCTACCGGCCACATGATGTTTCCACAGGCTCCCGCGCGTTCCCTAAACTGGACCATCCACATCGCATCTGCGAGCGCTGCTCTACCCCAACCCGTCCAGACTGACTTCTTTGGTATGATATATTTACAAGCGGAGAACTCGTAGCTAGAGGAGTGGTCAAACACAAGTGCAGGAGACCCTAGTTTGATTTCAAGGAGGGGCCTACAAATATAATTATCTCCATCCACATTTGTCCTTCTACCTACAGTAGCCCCATGGCTTCTTTGGTGCTGACTGACAGCTGACGGCTTTGAGAAGCTACCAGACCAAATTATATATCCCTACGCCGAACCATATGATCTGCAAAAAACATGTGTTTAGCAGCTGTCACTTCTGACAGTTAAAATTTAGGTATATACCTAAATGTTGACTGTCAAAAGTCAGTTGTGAACTGTCAGTCAGCACCAAAGAAACCATGGGGCTACTGTAGGTAGATATTCTTTGGACTTAGAGTTGGTTGTTCAGATTAGTCAAAAGATAATTTCGTGGTGATATAGGTGTGTGTATGTGTTTGTCGTCCCAGGTAGGCTTACAGACAGAGTAACAATGAGAGAGAGAGATGATTACTTGACATTAAATTAACTAAACACATTGTGCACGTTGTTTGGAAATTATATTGTTGTTTAGAAGTAAATGTTGTTGTTGCTGACAGTTGACGGTCTACTTAGGCAATATTTGCATTACTAAAAGTGTCAGAAGTCATCAGTAAATACTTATGAGACGACTTCACTTTCTAAGATTCGAATTTTGTAATTGTAAATAAAATGAAGATTTGGATTATAGAAAATGTGGATTCAACCCATGTAATGTAAAACTACACTTCCTTTAATAAATATTGACTGTAACCCATTATATATATAATGGGTTACAGTCAATATTTATGATTCTGAGAAACAAAAAAGTTAACTTGGGAGATTATATATATATATATATATATACATCGC
>CABFWO010000135.1:218988-247879 GCA_902155825.1 Timema genevievae | reverse complement strand
CAATCGTTATTCCCAGGCAAAAATCTCCCAAGTTAACTTTTTTGTTTCTCAGAATCATAGGGTAAAACCAAGTGAGAGCTCAGACGTTTTATGATTTTTATGCTAATTTACAGTTAAAGACATTATTTTTAAAATACCTCAACCATATTTTTATAAGAACGGGATCCCTATCTAAATAGCATCCATTCATTCACATAATAACGTAAATATATAGAAGATAATAAATAATAAGCTTCACGGCAACCAACGGAATTTAAATATCTTGATATTTTGTGAATTTGTTAAAATTGTAAAATAATCAAAGAAACCATAAAATAAAACGGTAATATTTTCTAACAAATTATGGAGATATCAGTAAAGTTGGTATTTACACATTCTTATCTCACCTTTTCTTCTGAAAAATATTTATAATATAGGTTCGTAACCGGTTCAAATCACTCGGTACCAAGGAGGTTGGATTGTATAGATGGCACGAGAAGGGCCCGTCTTGATCGACCAGTTTGGTTCTAGCCAAGCCGCCGTTGATAGTCTGTCCCCTACTAGATGATCAAGACACGCTAGATCTCGTTCTCTATAACTGGCAGATCCTGGTATCATTAACCATACGCTGGACCAGACGAGAAAGGGAGAAATGGTAGTGAAAACCGTTGGGACATCTGGTCGATGGGATGAAAAGCCTGATGCATGCTATCTCAATCAAGTTATATATATATATATATATATATATATATTTCACTCAGTTACCGACCTATGCCATCCATAGCTTTTAAACTTATTTAGCACCGCGTCTTACTAACCGTTCGGGTTATACGCTTAAGTACTAATTACGTTAATGGGCTAGGGATTGGGAAGGTTGAGTTTAGAGGAAGTGAACCCACATTTACGTGAAGTGAGAGTGGAAAATTAGCTTTTAAAAACACCTTTGTGGACCCAAAATCAACTAACACTGATGTGGGTATTGAGGTCAATATAAATTAACACCCGTCAGAAGGCCATACAACATATAGCCCCATTTTCGAAAAAAATATTAGTGGCCACATTCTTGATATCACACCACAGTTTATATATATATATATATATATAACATAATATATATTGATATTTAAATGAGCACCCGGTTGCAGAGGGTGTGACCATAGCCAGATCAGCTGGTCCCCAGCTTCACCGGGGACAATTCTGAACAATTTATTTTCATTATTATTAATAACAGTTTCAAAACTTCTAATTAAATTAACATTAGTGGATTATCTGATTAAGATGTAACTTAAAATGCCAAATTGCCACATTTGCAATAAACTGGCCTGCCAATGATGATAAGATTGGGGTCCGAATCCCAATTCGTATACTGAAGCTAGGATTTGTTAATCACTCTAACAATCCCCCTCCTCGCCGAGTAGGATACATCTCTCCTAAAATCCACATTTATTATTCCTGGCCCAATATTCAAATTTTTTTTTGCGGCCAAAATTAATAACATTTTACTTAAGTGATGGAGATTTCAAAAAATAAGGAGCCGTTGAAAATCAAAATTAAAAACCAGGAGTTGAAAAGCATTGAACTGTTTAAATACCTGAGAAGTTTGTTGACAAAGAATGCATACTGCTCCAAGTAAATTAGGAAAAGTATCGCCATGAACAAGGACGCTTCCAATAAGAAGATATTACTGCTGACCAGCAAGTTGAATTTGGAACTGAGGAAGAAATTGATGAAACGCTACATTTGGAGCATCGCGCTCTATGGAGCAGAAACTTGAACTTTTAAAGAAGATGGAAAAGAAATACTTGGAGAGCTTTGAAATGTGGTGCTGGAGAAGACTTGAGAAAATCATGTAGACAGGTGGGAGGATAAATGAAGCAGTCCTAGGAAGAGTGGGTGAGGAGAGAACTATTTTGGATGCTATTCTTAAATACAAAGCAAACTGGATTTAATACATCCTGCAAGACGTCATAGCAGGCAGGTTTGAGGGAAATAGGAGCTTAGGAAGTAGGATTCAAATATTGGATGAATTGAAGGAAAGAAGAAAATTCTGAGAGGCAGAGGACAGGGCACATTGGCGGTTTAAGTTCACTGACAAAATTAATGGACCTGTCGTAATACCGAACACTCAATAATAATAATAATAATAATAATAATATAAACACTTTTTTGGTCAAAATAAATAATACTCCTGTAGAAATATAGAGTTTAAGTTTCTTCACATGGTGATATCAACAGTTTTTGAATTTTTTTCAGGGGTGTCCTGGAATTTAATGACAACTTTTTCTCTTGGTTTAAAAAGTTTGTCATCTAATGCCGCTATTATCATGACAGATATTCAACAAATTGTTTATATTACACGGTGAAGAAAATGGTAAAATGTTTCTATTTGAAAAATATTGTATTTAATTTGGCCAAAAAAACCTGCAAAAACTCAGACCTTTTCTAGCCCTGAATGAGTGTAACAGGTTTGGAAATGAAGTAGAAGAGTTAATTGCTCCATTTTCTAGCTAAGCTTAACATAAACTCTTGAAATTATTTAAGAAAATTGATTAATTTTGAATTAACTACAAGAAAATGTTCTCCCTTAAAAAATGATAAAATATAAAATTCCAAAAAATAAATATACTAACCGTTTTACAGCTACAGTACTTGGTTGTAAACTTTTTTTACAATTATTTTTTGAACATTTGTATTTTCAAACAAAACCTTTTTTTCTAGCAGAAAGTTTAATATAGTATATATATTATATTGCTATCGAAAAAGAGTGTATTGAAAGTTTAAAAAAAGTATGCGATTTAGAGGATCTAACCCAAATCGTAAGCTTATAGTCCAATTTTAATAATAATAATAAAAATCATAATTCTTTGAAAATAAGCTTTAAAGAAGTCGGTGCTTGCATGGTCTACTTGATACTCCCGTTTTAGACTAGACTACCGGTGACGGTAGAAGATGATTAAAATCAAAGTTTGCTTCCGTCATCCTTAAAAATAAAATTGGAAGGATTGAAAAGTTGTTCGCGTCGCCTCAGAGAGAACAAGCTCGTTCCATCTGCTCCTAACTTACGCTTAGCTGCACTTATCCAGGTGTAGAACTGTTCCCAAAAGTCGACGCGAACAAAGCTAATGTAATAAAGTGATCTCTTATAGCTGTCAGAATAACCCTTCCTGTTGAAATTTAAATGTAGCTTTACATTATAAGTATTTGAATAACCCCAAACTACTAGACTAATTTGTGTTAGCGTGAATGTAAGCCTATAAAACTAAAAAAAAGGACTAGCTCACAGGAATGTATGGAACTAAGAGAGTAGATTAATATGCTTATACTTCTAATAATGTAAAATAGCTTTGTGTGTTTGTGTGTGTGTTTTTTACTATAAGATGGAAGTAGTTTTTACCATAAAGGTTTTTATTTATTTATTTATTTGAGGTATTTAAATTTCACTTTCAACCATTTAACAAAAACTCCCCTCAGTACACCCAGACGGAATTCCAACCCTGACCTTCCTATCACAGGTAAACCAAACTAGATGATGCTTATGTTTAGCCCATGGGACCACCTATGTGATTTAGGTAATGAATAAAAATATGAACAATTAATATTAAATGATTAATATGTAAATATGATTAAAACATAACTGACTATAATGCTATGAAATAAAACCTAAATTAAAAACTAGGTCCCACCGATAATACAGCGAGAGAATCCTGTATCAACAGTCGGTAATATCTGAGGGGGGAGGGGGGATCAAATAAAGTGCTATAAAGTGACGCACTCCTCCTTCTTCCCCCTTGCTCTGAGATTTTTTTATACAAATCTATATATTTAAAAAATAAATTTAAAATATTCCGAATTAAATCTCGCTTTTCTCTTACTTTATTTTAGCATGAGATGATTTATTTTAGTAGTTTAGTCGTTTATGAAACTTTTACTTTCCACTAGGCACACTCTCTTCTCCCCACCCCCCCCCCACCCCTTATAGGACCACTAAGCAATCAGTCAGAGAGTCAGTTTTAAAAAAAAAATAGTGATGGCAAAATGATAGTGTAGGTAGGGGCGGTACTAATGGACTGATGGTTGTACTGACGAAAATACTAAATTGATCCAAATTTTCTGATTAAATCAGTATCAGTCCATCAGTCTTGCAAGTGGTGGGAGAGACTGACAGTAATACTGACCGTGCGCGCACTTGTCAGTATTTCCTTCAGTCGTGTGCTCGTGTATACTGCACCACGTCTCCCTGCCCGTTTGATTACACGCCTAGGCTATATTAGTTACGCTAATGGGTTAATAATGAGTAAGGTTGAATTTATAAGATGTGAACCTGCATCTGTGTGGAAGATGAGTGTAAGCCCACTTTTTTGACACCTTCCCTACATCTAACAGGGATGTGAACCCCAATATCCCCATCATCGGCAGTATAGTATTTTGTGAAAGAGACGCGTTAGACCATGTGGACACTGAAGTGAATTTTTTTTAAATTTATGTCATTGCACTAACTGCACTTTTCAAGCAGGAGCTGTGACTGATGTAAATAATGACGAGAAGACGGACTTTGTTGAGTCTCGTACAAATGCTGATGCATAATGTCTGATAGTGTAGGGTCCCTGTTAGGTAAAAAGATAGATCTGCCGATGGCCTTACCAACCCCTTGGCCCAGGAAACAGTCAACTTAGGAAAAAATTGATTGTACGCCACCAACCCTTCTCCCAGATCCCACCCTCTTCTGTCTAAGACGCCATTGTTTAAATTAACAACACTTTTTTTTAAATAAAAAAGTGTTGTCTAATTCTTGTTTAAGCCAGGCGAAAACAACCCCCCCCCCTCCCGGTAATCTTGTCGTGAATAAAGGGGAAGAGGAGATGGTGTATCTTTTTTTAATTGAAAGGGGATGCTGCCACTACCCTTAGAAGACGGGAGAGGGTGATCTTCTAATTAACCAGGGGATGTTTCCTAGCCCTGAGTTATGTTAGGGGCTGTTCTTGACGGGTATATAAGATATAGGGAGACTCTTGTTACGTAACAAAAGAGCCTTTGCTTTTGTTGTTGGCGTCATCTTCGTATCGGTCCTAGTGCTCTCGGCCTTTGAAAGAGGTTGCTGTGTTTTCATGCATCTTTTAGTTATTGTTATTAATTCGTGTTTAGTTACGTCACACTAATAGGCTATAGATTAGGAAGGTATAATTTAGAGAAAGTGAACCTGTATTATTATGGAAAGGGGATAATAAAACCGCATACTAGGGAAAACGACCCCTTAGTGCACCCAGCCAAGATTCGAATCTCAACCCAACTTTGTTGCCTGAAATTCAACTCATACCAGTGGTCACATGGGCTGGAGGCCTAAAGCTTGCAAAAGAGTGGATTGCAACGGTGACAGGAAGGTCGAGGCTCAAATCTCAGATGGATGGTTTCACACATGATGATATCACTGTGTTTTTCCATTCCCTTTCCAAGCTAGTGCTGGTACATTTTTTCGAAGCTACCCTCACGATCATTACAATTTATGATAAATTTCTAGAAGCCCTAGTGTTGAACGTTCTAATTAAATGTAAAAATGAAAAATCGATGCTATTATGAGCCTGACACCTTAGGCATCGTAGCCACCAACTTAAAAACGCAATTTTTAAAATTCCTAGGCAGGGTCCGTTTATATTTGACTCACATTATAGCTTTATTAATATAGGCTTGCCACAAGATTTAATAGTGACTTAATGTATTAGGGTTTGGAAGAGAATGGTAATTAGGAAGAAATTAATTATTATTTGATTTCAAAAAGGTTAGTATTACCCCCTAATTTAATTTGAACCATATCCCTAACTTACCGTGTCAGTAGCTCCGGTAGAACTTACTGGCACTGAGATAACTCGGCCTGTGTTAGACTTCATCATTTTTAGGAATTTGAATAACGTAATCATTTGGAATCGAACACGGGCCGTTTGGTTAAAGATCTCTGGGGGAAGTTCCCACGCTCAAAGCCAGAGCCCTTTTCTTCTCTAAACTCTAACTTTGGTCAACACGAGTTTCCCTGGGGTCTTCCGGAAGGGAGTAGGGGAATAGATTGGAGGATGCAAACAGGAGAGGAAGCAACTTGTGCTTGGCACAGTCATACTTGTAAGCAGAGGAAGCAGCTCGTACTTGGCACAGTCATACTTGTAAGCAGGAAACTATTGAGTGAAAGAAAAATAGGAACAAATAAAATGTAAGTGATTACTATGTAACCAAGATTAAAATATAATCGGCTATAGTCGAAATTAATTGATTAAAATGTAACCGATTATACAAATTAAAATATAATCAAATCAAATTTAGGCCTCACCGATGACCTTCATGCAAATAATTTTGTACTAACTCTTAGATTAATTTTGAACAGATATAGGATATAAGCCGGAGAAGAAACTGTGTATTATATTTCTTGCTTCGTATCTATAATATCAGTTTATCTCACTTTACATCATTTACAAATTCCCTTGCTTCATATTTTATCTTCTTAGTTAGCCTACTCCCCAGTTTATATGCTTTAAGAAACTTCCTCACTTCATATTTATCTTCTTGGTTCCTATCAATTCTACATCCTCTAAGAAATTACCTTGCTTCATATTTTTCTTCTTAGTTCCTTTCAAGTACAATATCCTCTAAAAAATGTATTATTTCATATTCATCATCCTAGTTCGAATAAACTATACATCCTCAAAGGAATTTCCTTTCTTCATGTTTATCTTCTCAGTTCCTCACCAGTCTATATTCTGAGTCTTAGAATATTCCCTTGTTTCATATTCATCTCAGTTATTTTCAAGTACTATACAAGTCTCATCTAAACAATGTTCTTATTTCATATTTATCATTCTAGTTCAAATAAACTCTACATCCTCCAAGGAATTTCATTTATTCATATTTATATTCTTCTCCAGTGTATATCATAAAATAAATCCTCTAGCTTTATATTTCTATTTTAGTTCCACTCTAATATATATATATATATATATATATATATATATATATATATATATTATATATAAATATATATATATACCAAGTGATTATCTTGGTTTATGTGTATCTTATTAGTTCCTCTCCAATTTATATCCTCCTAAAACTATTCTTTGTTATATTCTTTATCCCCCCCTTTTCAGTCTATATCCTCCTTTAGCTTTCCTTGCTTCATATATTCCTCCTGGTTCCTCTGCTGTATATCCCCCAAAACATACAGACGCCATTCCTCCTACTACCTCTCTATAGTCCTCCAATTAGCAATGCAAAGGAGTCTCAAGATATTCCATAGAAGTTGGTATATTCGTAGCCCAGGGTCCTTAGTGGAAGTCCGAGGTTCGAGCTCTGTCTAGCGTAGCATGTACAGCTTGTTGCCTACCTTCCTGAACACGTAAGATGAGATGCTGGTTGCTGCTGAGGTCGAACTTTCCGAGGCGCCAAACTTGTGAACCGTGAAGAATAGCAGGTCGTACAGTCAGCTCCAGAACAGTGTGTACCCCAGAGGGCCTCAGTGCTAGACTGACCTGACAGGGGGGGAGGAAATATTTGCAAGTTAAATTAGACTGTGGAGGTTATAGCCCAGGGAAAGGGGTGGGATAGAACTTTTCGTATTTTATCTTGACCGCAAAATTATGCTGAAATTCATATTGTACCAGGCATAATCCACCTATATTGGGACAAAGTTAGTATTTAATAGGAACTTACCCATATCGGTGGACACCAGGTATAAATATAAATCTCATTTAGAGTCATGGGAAAATTAGGGTTTGAATCACAGCCAGTTGAACTGAGATTATTTTTTTCCCTGAGTGGTTTCTCACTTTCACTACACTCAAATTCTGGTGCGTTTCCTCCTAAACTCAACCTAATACATATGATGATGCTCCAAACGAGTAGTGAGACGCGGGGTGAATAAAACACACAAATAGAATTGCACCAATATTTACCATTATGAGCCTCTGCCCAGCCCCCTTTCCCCCTTGGGTGGGGACAAGGGGCTGTATTTATCCACCAGTCAGATACGTAAAGTGGGGACTTTGATATAATTGGCGAGGGGGGTGGGAAAGAGTAGTCTAATTTGATTATTTTTTTAGCGCCACCTCTTACTATCCTTTGGAGTTATACGCTTATGTACTAATTACGTTTAAGGTTTTAGGTATTAGTATGGCTATATTTATAGGAAGTGTATCCGTATTTGCGTGGAGGGAAAATATAAAATCATTTTGTAAAAAACCACCATCAGTACACCTGACTCAGATTCAAACCTTGATCTCCCCAGAATCGGCAGTCTAGTCTACTGCGAGAGTAGCACCTCAGACGATGCAGCCATCGAAGCAGCTCATTTGAATTAAGTCACATAAATGTCTAGAAGAGATGGGGCAAACCACACCTAGTGCACCTGGACAGGATTCGAAGCCCAGATTTTCCAACAACTGAGACCAAATGTGATGTGAGTCTAAAACAGCTTACACTTCTCGGCCATTGCTGCGGGTAAGCGAATGCTTCTCATAGCGCTTGAATTAAAGGCCCTATTTAGATGGTTTTTAAAAGCTAAAACAGAAATTCCAACTTTTTCGTTTTACTTTATCACAACCCCCAGGAGAGAGGAAAAGCTTATTCAGAATTTTGATGACGAGATTTCATGGTTTTCGCAATGCCATTTATCTGCGTGTTTGTTTTTCGGCCCAGAGTCGAAACCATTTTACCGTTTGTTCTCAAACATGGTATCTAAAGTTGTTTTTGTGTGTGTAATTGATCAAATCCTAAAACAAGTAGTTATGTTAACAGTAGAACTTGTTCCCTATATTCAAAAATGCAATGTACGTCATGCTAAAAATATAAAATGTCCATATCGTTACTATACGATTAAGATTTTTCTTTTAATTCAAAGTTGAAACGTCTTCTATAGTTTCTCCTTGAATTTGAAGTTAATATTTATTTACCTTTGGTGAGAAAGTTAGACAGAAAAAAATTAATACTTTATTCAATAGTATATTAGATTAATAAAGAATAACCCTTCATTACATGGTTTAAAACGTCAGTTTCACAATAGATGTTAATTTTGGTTGGATACACTTAGGAAGAAGGAGGATTCAAATATTATATGACTTAAAGGAAAGAAGAAAATTCTAGGATTTCAAGGAATACGTAGAGGACAGAGTGCATTGGTGATCTAAGTTCACTGACAAAAGGAATATACCTGTCGTAAGACAGAACACCTAATAATACTAAGATACTAAATCGAATGCTTATAACTTCAAATCACTTGAGATGAGTTATTAAATGAATAACCTTTTGAATGCCCACCATATTGAAACGGATAACCATATTGAAAAACTATTCACGTACTGCACATCTCTCGGCCTAGGCTCAAAGAATGTACAGTACCTGCCAAATTTCGTTAAAATCGGTTGACACATTTGGCAGCTATCATGGAACAAACAGAGATATATATTTTTTAACGGGAGTATATTAAAACAGATAAACAGATTTAAAAATCATTTAAGCCTACGTAAGTTGTTTTGGCCTAGGTTCAAAGAATGTCTATGTCAAATTTGGTTAAAACTGTTCCACGTATTGGCATTATTACGGAACAAAGATCCTGATAGACCGATTAAATGCTAAATGATCAAGTTAAAACAGAACCTCGCTACTCTGAATCAATTAAGGGTAGTTTAATTAAGTGTAAATAGAGAAAAAATATCGATTTTCTAGGAATTGGTTCTAATTATTGTGATTAAAATTCGTATCTAGGCGCAGTTTAACATTACAAACAAAAAGGCATAACCCATTTTTCTGAGGTAGTGATTTAGAGAATCCCTTACATAACTGGATACTTTAAATTTTAATCATATTTACGTAACTCTTTTAAATAAGAAATAACTTATCATTGAAAAATTGTAGGACTATTAAAATGTATAGAGAAACTTTATTAGATTTTATATTAAACCAATTATTTCTGAGCTATAAGCAATTATATTATTAAAATAGAGCTCTGGGCGGTGGGGCGTCTAAAACTTAGAGAACTAATACACTCTACATAATCAGAAAAGTCTTAAAATCAGAAACTCCAAAATGGGGGGCCGGGAAATGGGGACAGCTATTACGTAATTAAAAATTGAGGGCATCCGACTAGCTAGTGGCGACAGAGCAATTAAAATAAGCATAATATGTTAAAATGTTGAACAGTAATTTGTTTACGCTCTTTGGTAAACCATTACCATGAGCTTTTTTTTCCCTAGTACGTTTCTGTAACAATGGATATTATTTAATTCGTGCTTTTTGGTGAAATATGATTATCTCATGTTCCTGTGACGATGTATAGTATTTAGTTTCACCTATCTTACTAGCTACACGTAAATATCTCCAATTTTAGCTAAAGAAAGTCGGTATGGCTTACGGGCTGACCCTATAAAGTTTTTTTTAAAGCAGTTGCTACTTCGCACATGGCATATATTAACTTGTATATTGTTGATTTTATCCTTAAGCCTAAGTTTTATAATATGGTGGCAGGGAAAGTGAGCCTAAGTAAATATTTGCCCTGTATTTGTAACAAAATAAATCTTTTATTGTTGAAAAATAAATAAAATATTTATTCAATAGCTGCGTTTAATTTAATTTTCTACATCAATTGATTTCAACAGATATTTATATTTGTCAGGGGCATCGCCGAAAATGAACATGACTTTTTGTCTTATTTTAAAATTTCAGTTCTGATGACATTTTACCCATGACTGATATTAAAACATTGTTGAGATAACTATGTGTAGGAAATTAAAATAAACACATCTAATAAAGCTATATTTTATTTAAGTTGGTCAGAAATGTTTTTTTATAAAAACCTGTAAAAATCCGGACCTTAACTCGTGGTCCCTCCATTCTTCTTGAAGAGAAATCTCCTCACACTGCTATATTTCCTATGGTAAAGGTAGTTCTGAAGTTACAAAACTACTAAAGCAACCCTCAGTTATCTTAGAATGACGTTGGGGCCCTGTTGAACAAATTAATTTTTTTTTTTTTTAAGGAAGGATAGATCTTTGTTTCTAACCATTTACTTTGATCTCAGAACTAAATCATTTCAAGTGAAACATTATTTAAATGAGATTATTTCACCTAGAAGTGATATTTTTAAACTATAAAACTTAAAATGTAAGGGCTATAGCCATGCAGTGGTTCCCAAACCCAGGGTCGCAACCCAAATGAATGTCACAAGAATGTCCCTTGTATTATGAAGAATTACCGCAATACTTAAATAGTAGTATTGTTGAAAGAAAGTTTTTAAACCCCTCCTGTACTCGGAATTTCAGACCCAACACAAGGACATTAAGCTCATTCTGACTCTTGAGTTGAAAAGGTTCTTTTAGCTTTTCTGACAATATAGTCTACCTCTGTGACTAATGATCCTCCAAGTTTTGTTAAGGATTAAGATCCTTAGAATAATTTGCGTTGTACCCTGTCCAACACTAACACTAGAAGAACCCACCTAACAAATGAAGCAGCATCATGATAGTGATTGAAAAACTCTGTTTTTGTCACCTACCATACCAGATCACATTTCCACGGGAAAATATTGTGTGATTTTATATTTGTAAGATTAAAAAGTTACTGAAATTGTGTCGATTTCGTTGATAAAATTTATCTATACAAAATATAAATTCAAAAGAACTTTCCCCAATAATGAAACAGTATTACAGTAGCCACTGAAATAGTTTTGGTAAATTACCGAACATTGTAGCAAAGTCACATTTTCATTAAAATTTATTGTGTCTTACATTTTGTTGATTATAAAGTTATCGAAATAATTCCGTTTTTTTATTTAAATTCATTCAAATAAGAGTAACATTAACATAATAGGTAATTGAAACTACATGTAACGATACTTTGGGTCGACAGGCCAGGTAAATATTATATTTAGGGTTGCAATCAAAAATATTGGGAAACAGTGGCCTACAGGAATGCTGTTTCCTTAAGCCTCCACTTTGGCATTATGTCTAAACTATTCGATAGGTGGCCCTTTAGTTGCAAGAACATTTTTGGTTGGGGCGTAAAATGATTATTAGCTGTTTGGTGAATCTTAATAAGAGCTTGGTATCCTTGAAATTTGTTTAACATTTTGCTTCTCTAGAATTTATTTAGAGAATGTCTTCAAGGTAATTGGAGATGTTTTTCTCATAATTAATATAAATTTGTTTTATACACAGTCTACATTATGACTGTACACTAAATGTATACAAATGTATATTTTATATGAAATACTTTGCCTCTAAGATATAGGTAGTAGATTTTGACTTATAATTTGGGTTGGTGCAAATATCCTAAGCTATCCACTAATCAAAGTTTGGGTGGTTACACTATACCCTTGTAAACTGTTCCTGCGCCACTAGTTAACTCTGTGATATGTTTTTACCATGGACCAAGCAAAGACACACCAACAAATGTCTTGAGGGGGAAGGGTGACAGAAAATCCTCCGTTACAATATATGTGACCTGATGGATGTTCCACTTTGGGGGCCTACATCACACCCGCAGACACATCCGAGGACAATCCAAAACCAGAAACCTATAAATCAAATTGTTGTTGATAAATCTCTCGGTGGTGCTATTTTGGAAAGAAGGGTGTGGGTGAGGGAAACTGTAAGAAGGAAGACAAGCAAGTGAAGGAGAGAGAATTTATTGCGCTCGGACCAAGAAACTTGATTTACCCAAAATACAACCCGTTCGAGCCAAAAAGGGGGAGGGTGGATTTGGATGTTTTAGGGAGCCCAAGTATCTGTGGAATGTGGTGGTAGATGAGATTTTGAAAGGAAGGGGATGGTTGATAGGTGAGGGGGGGTAGAGTAGTTTATTGGGAAATGCGCGATTATTAACGCAAGACTTGATCTGTGTCCAACCTCCCTTTACCCTCCTTTGGAGTGTAGTTTCTGTGAAGTCCAAGAACTGAGCCCTTGGAGGTGTTGGAGGGACACCACCACCACCCTCGCTCAAGACTTTAAGGTCCCCAAAGGGAATGGGGTTCTGTCAGACGCAGGAGACTTGTCGTTGAAATGACACCTGGTGGATACCAGAAGAGACGAAAGGGGGTGACCCTCTACTTCGTCTCTGGACGTCATTCGGTCCCAGACGTTCCTCTTTCGCTACGTTGCCCCGTGTTGAGGAATCCTTGGAGATGAGTTACCGTTGGTCCATGGAGCTACAGGAGCTAAGATATCACTCTTACAAGTTTTGTTGTTCGCCATACAGAAGGACATTTTCCTGAGGGAAACAGTTTCCACCTCTTCCTAGTATCAGTTTGGGTTGAATTATATCGAGTGTACCCAGACTTGCACAGGAGGAGAGTGGGAAATAATCTAGGAAAAACTATCTTAACTACTTATTGAAGTACATTTAAAAATTTTAGTAAGAAGAAATATATTATTTGTAAGTCATTCAATGTTTAATGAAAAGTTGTTAAACATTAAAAATTACAAAGCGTTAATTAGATGAAAAAGAATAATTAAGGAACTATTTTTAGAAAAAAGTATTGTAAAATGGTGAAAAATTAATAAATAGATATATAAAATATAAAAATTGGAGTTTACTGGATTCTAGGAATCCCTTTCTCCTTTTGGTTGTGACGCTGCTTAATTTTTAACAACTCCTCAGTACATCCAGCTGGGATTAGAACCTTGATCTCCTTGTTACTGACAATTTAGTCTGTTACATGAGCCATGCGAGTATCGATGCTGGTTTCAGATAATTTAGTCCCAGAGGAATTGAATGTATTCGTAGAACTATGGTTAGGATATTGAAGTGTTAACTTAACATACATGGTCAATAACAGCCTCAACGTTAGTGACACATTTAACCACCTAGCGCTGTAGTCAATCTGTGAGTGCGTAAAGAGAACAGGAATCATTTGATAATATTAATGGGATTAACGTCCTCAGGATAAATTAAACAGAAGAGGAAACTTCAGAACTGGTGGTATCTCAAGTGCATTAGTTCCATTTAAATATTTGCAAAGACCCGCTTTGGTGGTCGCGTGGTCTAAAACGTTACTCTAGCAATAGACTAGACTGCCAATGACGGGGATATAGAGGTTCTAATCTTGGTCGGGTGTACTGGAGGGTGGTTTCTCCTACATAGTTTTCCACTCTCCCTCCACGCAAATGCGGGTACACCTCCTATTAATATGACCTTCCTAATCCCTAAAACCATTCGAGTAATTAGTACACAAACGTATTGCACGAACGGGTAATAAGACGTGGTGCTAAATAAATAAATAAATAAAATAATTGCAATGTTTTCGAAAAGAATTAAAATGAAATAAAAACTGTCCACATCACAGATCAAGTTTATGAAATAAATTCAAATCAATGGTAGGCTACATCCAGAAAATTAACCTTCGGAAGGAGCTATAAGTTTACCGAACTATTATTTATGTATTCTTTCCCAATTATTGGGAATTTTAGAGCCACTCTTAATGGGCACAGCCTTTTGAATATCAAGTGGTAAGTCTGGTCTTGAGATTTAGCCTAAGTAATAAACACATCTTCACTGGACGTGTGGCTTAAAACCTATGACCCCCAAATTCCTTGAGTTATATGGCACATATATTAGAAGAATTCAAACATTATTTTGTAATGATGGCCTATTTTCTGCACTAGGTTAACCCTATTTGAACTTAATATAAAAAGAAATGTGTTTTTCAAACACTTCCATAACTCTCACTAGTTGTGTATTATATATTTTTTTCAATATTTTTTTAGCACTGCATCTTTCTTACTACCTGTTCAGGTTACACGGATATGTACCAATTACGCTAATAAGTTAGGGATCAGGAAGGCTATATTTAAAGAAACTGTAACCTGATTTGCGTGGAGCGAGATAGTGGAAAACCATTTTTTTAAACCACCCTCAGTACACCCGACCGAGATTCGAACCTTGATCTCCTCTTCGGAGTCGGTCTAGTCCACTGCGAGAGTAGTGCCATAAACCGTGCGGCCAACTAAGTGGGTTTTTCACTTGACAGCAATGAAATTGGGATCAGTAATTAGTACATAATTATATATCCCGAAAGGGTAGTAAGACGTGGTGCTAAAATAAAAATGCAGAGCACCTCTTAATCAGCCACAAGATGGGTTCTTAAGAGTCTATCACGGTCGATCATCAGGAAAATTAAATACAAGATTAAGATCGAACCATTAAACTTATTTAAGTGCATTTTTCTGCATTTTTTTTACTTGACAACGTGAAAATTATAATCGATGAAATAGTTATTCAATTATTTTTTTCAATTCTGTTGTATTTTTAAAAATATTTTAGTTTCACTGATCTTAATTCCGTCGTTTTCTAAAATATAATACAGAAAACCGCACCAGGATGTGACGTCTGGTTTTAACAGTATTACGCTCCCAAGCTAGGTGTTATTAATTAGGTGTGACTGGCTCTTAAGGTGCATTGATAAAGTTGGGAGTGAAGGGAACGCGAGAAAAGGACAATGTTTTTTGCAGTTTTTATAGTAAATAATTTTTTTTAGCCAAAATAAATAAAATATTGTTCCAGTATAAACATAGCTTAATTTTCTTCTCTTGGTAATATCAAAAGTTATTGAATATCTGTCACGAGCATATCAGCATTTGAAGAAAAACTTTTTTAAATGAAGAGTAAAAATTATCATTAAATTCCAGAACACCCTTGAAAGATATTGATATCACCATGTGAAGAAAATTAATCTTTATCTTTGTACTAAAGCAATATTTTATTTATTTTGGTAAAAATAAGGCTTTACTATAAAAACTGCAAATAAAAATTGCCCTTTTTTCGCGTTCCCTATACTTCTACCTTAAATGTATGTATATCGCCCCCACACTAGCGCCAATTACACGCCTGGTGATTTGTTTATCAAGTGTTCTTTATGGATAATCCTCTATCTCCTTCCTCTTTGCCGACCCAAGCTTCAGCCCTCCAAGGAGAAAGGTATTTCCGCTGAAGAAGGTCTTGATACCGGTCACTGAATCTCTAGTGCGGTGTATCCACGCTACCACCCCCACCGGTGACAATGGGCCCCGGGTGTCCACGCGATGACAAGCCCTGAGACCCATCCTCAAGGGTAAAGGGTGTGTTTAAGGGTTGGGGGGTGTAGGAGGCTCGGTTCTGATCGTCTGCCATCTAAGCACCCTCGTCGCTTATATCTCAGCGGGACATCAGCCATTAGTCGCGGAACTAACAAAACGCCATCGAATGGAATGGGGAGAGTAGAACTATTCCAAGGCTCCATTCAAGACGACTCAAGGAGAAAAAAATGTGTTTTTTGTATAATCGCCAAACCTACAGTTCCCAAATGATTTGAACCAAATATGGTTAACATTTGAAAGCAGGGGCGTTCCAAGGAGATTAAAACGTTTCATCCCTCCCTCAAAAGTGGACTATTTAAGTTATGTAAGATTTTTTTTTAATCTACTTAATTTTTTAAGTAAAACTTTTCACGTATTTAAATGGAACGAATGCACTCGAGATATCCCAGATATTAAAGTTTCCTCTTAGGTTTGATTTTCCCTAAGGACGTTGATTTATTGAGCGTTTGTAACTAGAAGGTTGGTTTTATGTGCATCCTCATCAATCCATAGCAGCACGCGCCTCAGAATTTCAGCTGGTTAGTGCCACCCACCCGCTCTATTTGGGATGAAGCTCATGTACAAGCGAAGTATTGAATAAGTACCTTTCGCAAGGACCTTAATACCAGAAACATCAAATGAGTTACAATAAAGACAGTAAACATGATACCCGCTTCGGTCTAACGCGCTACTCTCGCAGAAGACTAGACTGCCGATGACGGGGAGATTGAGGTTGGAATCTCGGTCGGGTGTATTGAGGGTGGTTTATACAAAATTATGTTCCACTCTCCCTCCACGCAAATTAATCTACACTTCATATAAATATAACCTCCCTAATCCCTAAAACCATTAGTGTAATTTGTACATAAGTGTATAACCCGAACGGGTAGTAAGGCGCAGTGCTAAAATAAACGTGATTCCAATTATATTCTCACATTCATGTACCGACTACAGCGCTAGGTGGTTGAATGTGTGACTAAGATAGTGTCTTCTGTGGATCAGACATTGTAATACTTCAAGATAAGAATTAGAGTCTTCCCCTCTGATTCAAGTATCGGATATTTTTACCAGGAAATTTTCATCTCTACCCTAAAAATATTATTTATGATTCATCTTTTGAGGTTGTGATTAATGTCTGGACAAATTATCAGTGCTCGAGGAAGAAAGGTATAATTTTAAAGGAGGTGTACCCCGTATTTGCTTGGAGAGATAGTGATGAAACTATGTTTTTTTATAAAACCCAATACACACGGCCGGTAGTCGAGCCACTAACTCCCCGTCACCCAACAAATACACTCAAGATGAGGGTGGTGGTACCTTTGTCCACGTACCTCACCAGTGCAGAACGGATCCTTTTAAAATTCCTAGCACCGACACTCTATAATGTTTAAAAAAAACTTTGAATTGCTTCAAGAGATATTTAATGTTAAAACTCTTCCTTGCCATCTGTTGTTGAGGGACATCTCCAAGAGACTCCACATGAAGCTCCTCCCTACATCACCTCTTCTTAGGGCTCTTTTATGCACGTGGTTGCGGTCGCGGTTGTTGGGCCATCGCGTTGTCTAACTGCATTTCGTTAAATGGGTCAATTTATGCACGTGGTAGACGCGGTAAACCTTCCGCCGCGTTTTGTAATTCCAGCCGCTGGTAGTTAGAGTCCACAGCGTTCGAGCGGTTTCTAAATACATTGAGTGTAATGCAACCTTTTATACCAGCGGTAGCGGTCTGCCGTCAGCTCGCATAGTTGCCAACTGAACTGCATCAACTTCAATCCCTCCCTCCCGTCAGTTCACTGGTTGTTATTTACGTGTGAGATTGTGTTGTGTTTGAATATGGAAGAATTCAACACTGAACGTTTCATCGATGAGGTTAGAGAAAAATCAAGCATATGAAACTCGGAAATGAGGATTTTTGCTAGGCTTGGTATCACTGCGCGCCTAACTATTTCGCCTCCAGTGGTAGCGTTTGAGAAACGCATGTTATAATTGGTACTAGCGGATCCACCGCGTGCATAAAAGAGGCCTTACCTTTCGCTACACCCTCCTCAAAATAATGTTTTCGCTCGTGTTTTGATAGAAATATTTTCTACTGTTTGATAAAGATAGTGTCGTCTTCACTGACAGAAACATTCACATTTTTTAATGTTTCAAATACTTTTGAGATCATATTTGTTTTGATTTGCAATTTGAGACAGAAATTATATTTATCTATTCCACTGACAACACTAAAATATTCTCAGTAAAGTGAACCTTGATCGAAGTAAGAGTAAATTTGTACTTTAACATTATGTTGAGTTTTACAAAAACAATTTATAAAATAAAAAAAAATCACATGAGGAAAAATATCCCTACCTGAAGTAAAATCGTCTGAGATTCGAACCTCGGCAATTAGGTTTATTGCGATCTTTACTTCTCGGACCACTTGATCACCAGTACGTGCCGCCCTAATTGGAGTCGGATGGGTTCTCTCAGCTAAGCAGGCCACAAAAAATGATTTTGAAAAAAATCAAACAAAAAGTGCTTCACTTAGCTACTACCCTCTTTGGTTCAATTTTAATTTACGAGGAGTTGTGGGGAAGAACCATTTTCTTTTAGATTTCTCCATTCCTAAAACAACCCCTTCTTTCACCTCTTTTTTATATTGTTTTTTCATATTGTTTTGGGAGGTAATTTGTTACCCTCAAGGGGCCCACCTTCTGGAGTGTTTGAACCCACTGCAGACGTTCAACTGTCTCTAAACATTTAAATAGTGGTTTGTTATTTCTAAATATACCGTAGCTTACTCCAAATTGAATTGGAACGATACCAAACATAGAAAGCCTTTCAATTAAGTGAAAAATGACAGCCTCAACATGGGAACCAAACCCAGGACCTTCGACTTTGCATGACAATACTCTACCACTGAGTCATTGTGGTTCGTCTCATACATAGGGCCATCTTAGTGAAGGTGTTAGAGCTTTGGTGTGCAAAGCAAAAAGTCCCAGGTTCGGTTTCCGTGTCCTGGTTATCATTTTTCACTTGATTTACTTTGATTTAGCTATCAGGACTAATACATACTATGGATATCTATCACGTATCAGTTTATGATACACATGAATATGCAATAACAGAAAACCTTGCTTTTTTATTTGGACTAATAATAAATATACGTAAAAATATGTGTGTCACAATATTATGTCTGTCCCCCCACCCCCAACCTCAACCCCAAACCCTCATCCCTTCCCCTTAAACTTTATATCTGCAGACACCTTGTTCATTTTTTTGATTAAGGTGAAGGATTTAGGGGACTAGAACAATTCATTTGAAAACTTAATTTAGAAATGTGTTGTTATAGCAGCGTCAGATTATTCTAAGTTCTTTCCTTTCATTAGGTACCCTTCTTTGGTTTTAATTTATAAAAATAGGGGCTAAGCTAGAGAGAGACATTTTCTTTGAGTGTGAGCTTCTAACCCTTTTATTTTTTATAAAGTTTATATAAAGTTGCACGAGGTAGTTTGTTACCCTGAATGCGCGCGCAGATGTGTGTGTGTACTTCAGGAACATTAAAATCTGTTGACAATCCTCTTAGAAAGTGTTCCTTGGCTACTCCTACAAACCTCGTGAGCAAGCAAAACTTGGGGATGGGCCATACCCCCAACCACTTCCACCCCCTCAGTACAGACTTCATAGGCTCATAGATCTTCCTTGGGAACTTGAGAAAAGAGGGGGAGGGAGGTTCGCCTCGGATAGACAGGCGGGCGCGCGCACTTTCAAGATTATTACCTCGGCGATGAGGTTGGTGTAACAGTGAGCTATGTCACTCAGAATTTCGTTTCATTTTTATTTGTTTGGTTTTTATTAGTTTTAGAGGTGTTTAGCGCGAAATTTCTAGCGCTTTCCCCCTGCCACTCCCTCCTTGTGGCCCGTGTCTTACTACCCACCTGGGCTATCTACGCATTTACGCTGATGGGGCAGGTAAATTCCCCTTCGCCGATGGTGTCAGCCTCGTCTGATACCATTTGACATTGACGGGTGGGGTTGGCTACTGAGAATACAGAGGGGATTTTATTCCTAAATATGTCGACCTCGGCAGTGTTGGGGTCAAGTGCTCGCCTCAGGACCCGACGTTCGTGGATTAAAATCCAGCTGTGGTCAAGGGATTTTACTTGAGTGATAAAAATCTGTAGCACAACTTCCTTCGGAGGGGAAGTAAAGTCTTCGGTCTTATGTCAATGGTGGCATGTAAAAGAACCCTGGAAGTTATGTTAAAATACCTTTCCTGCTAAATTGGTAGGCCCTTTTGCGCTCGCTTACATACATTCAATGTAGAAGGCAACGTGGAACCAGCACATTCTCTGAACTCCCCCTAGTAGATGATATTTCTACCAGATGGTGCGGGTGGGGAATCACTAACCAGCCAAAGGGCTGCGTGTATGCCTAGCTCCGGATGAATAGAAATTACATCAAACCAACCTTCGGGATGTTGACTTATATATCCTACCTGCACTCCACACGCACACAGATTTGGGTGCACTTCCTCTTAATTCTAACTTCCTCCTCCCTATCAATTTATGTAAATAAGTGGATAGCGTGGGCAGGAAAAACTCCCCATGGCCTCGTCTACATATTATAGTTCCTATCCGTAATGTCTGTAGAAGTTTAATTATTACAATTAAAACTTAAAAGTGTTATTTGACATCGAAGAGCGTTCTAAACGCTCACTAGCATCCAGCGGAGGACTGGCATGTCCAAGCAGCCCGGAACTACAAATATGACCGCCCTTAACATACATACATTATTGCCACTAAAAGTATGTTTCAATTCAAAGTGAAAGGCTTAGGTGAAGTATTTATTATTATTATTACTATTGTTATTATTGTTGAATTTAACCCCGAGACCATTTCAGCGACATTACCGATGATTACGTCACTATTCAGTCAACTTAAAACATCAGTTTCTTATTTCTATTTACGAGCAAAAATACTCCAAAATTAGAATCAAATAGCTGAAGGTATTATTTATGCTTTTTAGTGAGGAATACTCCATCTAGATATCATATTCTGAAAAGTGAAAAATGACACCTGGACTTGGGAACCGAACCCGGAACCTTAAGTTTAATATGCTAATGCTATAATCACTAAGCTATCCAGGAAGCGTCCAGTATCCAGGGTCATTCTTCACTCATATTTGATTCTTAAAATATATAATCACAATTATAATACATGTACGAGTGGCAGCATTAAGCAAATACCGAGTCGAAGGTGGCTTCGTTATTTGATAGTTCTTGATCTTAATAAAACCACACATTTGTAGCCGACGATTTCCGCGCGTCCATCATAGACTCTGCCTTAAAATATGATTGAAGAATGACCCTGATCACTGGATGATTCCTGGATAGTTTAGTGGTTAGAGCATTGGCGTACTAAGTCTAAGAACCCAGGTTCGATTCTCGTCTCTAGTTGTTATTTTTCAATTTTCAAAATATGATACTACTAAATAGTTAGATAATAGTAGAGTGACTATTGTTTACATATTTAATTTTGTAAAAGGTTTCTCCACCTGCTAATGTGTCGATTACAAATATAGTATGAGTTGGTATCTATTAAACAAATTGTTTATAAAAACACCAAGAAAATACAAACGGGCTGGTTTTACATACAAGGGAGGATTGTAAGGAGCTCGAGTTTGTGGCAGTTTTTGTAGTTTTTATAGTAAAACTTTTTTTGCCAAAATAATAAAGTATATCTCCAGTAGAAACAAAAAAGTTCAATTTTTAACACATGTTGACCTCAACAACTGTCGAATATCTGTCATGAGCATAGCGGCATTAGATGGTAATTTTTTTAATAGAGAGAAAATGTCATTAATGCCAAAATGTCATTAAAATCCAGGACATCCTTGACATATATTCAAGAATAATTATGAGGTCATTATATTATAAAAAAATAAAGCTTTGTGTCACTACTGGAGAAATATTTGATTTATTTTGACCGAAAAAAATGTGTTGCTATAAAAACTACAAAAATACTGCCTTTGAGGTGGTATGGAAGTGCTCGCGAGCAAAATCAATTGTTTTTACAGTTTTTATGGCCAAGCTTTTTTTAGCCAAAATAAATAAAATATTGCTCCAATACAAACATAGAATTTAATTTTCTTCACATGGTAACATCAAAATTTCTTTAATATCTCTCAAGGATGTTCTAAAATTTAGTGATAACTTTTTCTCTCCATTTAAAAAGTTTGTTAGATGATGCCACCATGCTCATGACAGATATTCAACAAACTGTTGATATCAGCATGTGAAGAAAATTAAACTCTATGTTTGTACTGGATCGATATTTATTTATTTTGGTCAAAAAAAAGTTTTTCAATAGAAACTGTAAAAACACTAGCTTTTCCTCGCGCTCCTTAAACTCCCACCTTAATGACATTGTATACAAACATATGTGTGTGTGTGTGTGTGTGTGTGTGTGTGCCGTTCCCTTACAGGTTAGGCACAAAATTGTGCATATAGGCCCTAGCTCAAAAAATGACAACTCCGTACTTTATTCTTTCTCACTAGCTTTCTCCACACTTCTCTATCCTTGCATGGTCCCTTCGCTTCAACAACTTCCGTACAGTAATGTATTCCGGATACCCTCCGACTTATTGTAACTTTTGACTAAAATGAAAAAAACAATCATCTAGAATTGAATGAAAAGCTTTATTTTAATTTAAAGTAAGCTACATAGTTGCGTCAGCCCAAATCAAACCGGGAGACACCGGCCCAGTCCACCATCGGTAGCTCCCCCTTCCCACCCCTCTTTGGTTGCGTGCCTGTAGACGAGATTTATATTAAGTGATAAACTTGGACTTAGTACACTATTCCTCCCCAACAACTTCCTGAGCGGCCATTACTTGTATCTTTCCTCTTGATGATGCTGAGCTGGTGAATTTAAATTTTGTTCCCTGGCTACAAACTCGCGGGGGTGGGGGGGAGAAGATGGGTTACTTTTCTGTCGGGAACTAAGACGTTCTAAACAGTTGAAAGCGGTGAATCGTGTGTACGTATAGCTTCTAGGGTGGGAGAGGGAAGGGGGCGGGGAGGGGCAAAGTTATCACCGAGTTCAGGAAACTTCCTCGTATACCTGTAACTTGAGGGCTACCATGTTTTATAGTCTGAGGTGGAGAAGGGGGTTCTTAACGGGAAACGTGCATTGGAACTTTTTTTTTACTCAACAAAATTGATTTTGTGTTTTGATTTTAAAAAATAATAGTTTATTTTTAATTTTTTATATTTCCTTTAAAAGTTGTTTTAACTGATGAAACTAGCTGTATAAATTTTTCCAAACCTATTAGATGCAATTGATTGATCTTTAGATTTTTTTGACTTAATAACTTGCTATATATGAACGTTTAAATATTTCACTACAATCGACTGAGTATTTTATAAGCTATTAAATATTTACTACCACACATAAAAACTACATTTTTGAGTAGCAGTTTATTTTCATTTATTTATTTTTTATCTTATTATGTTAAGGTTTTAAATGTATTTTTAATTTATGGTTGATTTACTTTGGGCATATAGAATGGGTAGTATGACGTGGTGCTAAAAAATTAGTTACTATCTATTAAATATTTGTTTTTTGTCTTTAGGATATCGAGTTTTTAAAATAGCTTGACGCACATCTCATGGTGTTCATACTTGGAAAGATAAGGAAGCTCGCCTAGTCTCAATTTCACCAAGTTTGTCTAATTTGCTTTCTGGCGAGGTTGTCAATCGGTATTTGAATCCTAGCTGTACGTACTGAGTGCGTTTTCCCCCCTAAATGGCTTCTTTACTCTTCATCCACGTAAATAATGGTATATTTAATACAAAAATTCTCCCCACCACAGCATTAAAGTGTAAAAATACCGGCCGGGTATTACGATGTGGTGCAAAAATAATATACTCGTATATTTAAAATAATTGTATGGTTAGCTTTATAATATCCGAGATTCGGGTATAATTCTTCTAATCTGTCTGACTGTACATTATCATATGGTAAAATAATAATAATAAGAGGGACTTTAAAATCAAGATAAAAATTGTATATTTTTACTGTACGCTTGTTAAGTGTAAAAATAGTTCTGTTGTTCACTAGTTCTCTTTATATTATTATGTATTGGCACTGTCTAACAACGTGGCCGGGCTATCCACATTTAATTACGCCAGTGATCTAGGAATGAGGAAGAGGCATTTAGAGGGAATATATCTGGATTAGTGTAGAGGGAAAGTGGAACAACATTTAATCAAAAACACTCGTAACAAACGCCCGGGATTCACACCCCGGCCATCCTTCAAAGGATACGATAATAGACGAGATTGACGTTTAGTCCACGTGTCCACCTAACTTCTAGGCGCAATATTACATACGTAATTGTTTTCATTCAGTGTGCCTTGAGTTTATAGTTTTTTTAAAATAGGCCTATATGTAAGTTTATTAAGCTTAATATGCATATATTATATAACAGCCTAGCTATTGTATGATGTATATGTTATCATATCATTTATATGTTCTTTTTAAAAAGTCCCAAAAACCCATATCGGTGTCCGGAAGTTTTCCTAAAGGTTGTTACAATGTACCTCCACGCAAATACGTGTACATTTCCTCTAAAATTCTAATATATATGAATAAATATTAATAGAGTATGAGTATCCATCCGGGTTATACGTATACAATGATTCTTACAATGGAACGGGGATGATGAAGGTAGGGGAATGTACATGCATTTGCATATACATATATATTATATATATATATAGAGAGAGAGAGAGAGAGCAGAAAGCAAATGTGTGTGTGTGTGTGTGACACACTTTAGAGAGCTTCTAGAGCCTGTTTAATAATTAGAATTTGTCCTAGCCTCCGATAGTTAGGGGGTAGTGTTGCCATAAAAAACACTTCAGATAGCTTCTAGAACAGTATTTTATTTAGAATTGTTTCTAGACTCCGTCAATTGGGGGATAGGCCCACCAAACCCCCCCAGAAATTATTGGCTGGCTACGGCCTTGGCTAGACATGCCATGATTCGTTCACTTGTAATAGACGCTATTAAAATTAAATTTGTCCTCTTTTTTCCTAACTAAATTATGGTTATTTATGCGTGGTTATGTCACAAAATGTTTTGTTCGTTTTTTAGTATATACATATAATCATATGCTTACTAGGAACTACCCCACATTTTATCAAAAAAATTGCTTCGCACAGTTAACTACCATAGAGATATCAAAATTTTCATGGTCCATGGCTTAGCTAATTGACAACCACTGTTATAAGCAATTAGAGGAGCAGAAAGTCTACACACATGGCAACCAAACTAAATACTTCATTTCTCACGGTCTAAATAACCTGCAGGATCCACCAAGATTTCTATGGTGAAATCTAACTATTAGACGAATATTTGTCACAAGCGACTTTGCCTCGGTCTCTAAAGAGCTTGACAAGGAACATAGTCACCCTCCCACTTCCCCTTGGACCTTCTACCGACGTTTCTGTGTACACAAGTTGAGGAAACTCTTCCACACAGAAACTTGCAAGAAACCACTCGCGGTTTCTCTGGATACTCGAGAGAATGCTTCCTCCCCCCGATTCTGGGTGTAGGTACTTCCTTGCTCGCCATCATTTTAATTACTTAAACTAATTAACTTGACTTTCCAAGTGGAGCTGATATTTACAGGATGAGTTCCTATCCTTAAGAATAAATTTGCTTGTGACCAAAGGCGTAGCGTGACTCAATTTTTTTTTGGGGGGGGGGGGAATGTTTCTATTTATTTTTTTTAGTTTTAATACAGACTAAGGCTACCATTTGGTCAAAAACTCCACCCTCGCGATTCTAATCCAACTAAAGTGTGTTTTATGTAAAAAAAATAATATGCTATGAAACAATACCCACTTTAAATATCGCTGTCTATCTAAAATGTGTAAGACAAATAAGAATTGAGACAAATTCTTAAGAATTCCATTGCAAGTTCTGTAAATCACTTCCGATAAAACTTTTTTTAAATTAGAAATAAGAAAGAATAATTTTCATTTTTCATTTAAAAAATTGTTAATGGACCTACATTATGTACACAATTTTGATGTATAAAATTGACTATGAATTATTTTTATATTAATTTTCCAAAACAATGGTTTAGAGACACATACCATAGTAAAATAAACCATTGTGACAACTGGATAACTGACAATACTGAACACGAATTTCTGTCAGGTGTACTAAGAATTGTTTTTCTAATGGTTTTCACCCGCCTCGGTGGCGTAGTTGGCTAACGCGCCAGTCGTGTTTAGCCAGACCACTGAGGACGGGGAGATCGAGGTTCGAATCTCGATCGGGTGAACTGGGAGTGGTTTTTCCTAAATGGTTTTCCACTCTCCCTCCACGCAAATGCGGGTTCACTTCCTCTAAATTCAACCTTCCCAATTCCTCATCCATTAGTGTAATTAGTACTTAAGTGTATAACCCGAATGGGTAGTAAGACGCGGTGCTAAATAATAATAATAATAATCTAATGGTTTTCCACTCTCCTCCTACGAAAATGTGGGTGAATTTACTTTAAATTCTAGCTACCTCCCCAACAGTGTGAATATAATATTATGAATACAATTCAGCACACCAAATTAAAAATAGTTTGTCTCCATGATCACACATTTTTAAATATAAAGATTAGGTTCTGGAAAATTCGAGAGAGTTGGCAGTTATAAGGTTGAAATAATGGTTCATTGGCATACTCTGGGTAGGGTAGTTTGCAGAGCCACCGCTGTGTAAAGCTGGAGGATCAGTAGTTCAACAGCCGATTTAATTTTTCTAAACTAACATTTTGTTGATATTGATTTAGTGTACTTTACTTTACATCCATTAATGTTTCCAGCCTGTGGTCCGAGTCAGTTTTTTATCCAAGCCATGTATTTTCCACTACCAGCTTGCTAGGCCTGTCATAGCGTCATATGCCTTATAATCAAACTTGAGACAAGGACAGGCATAACATCCAGTCCTTGGCCGTTAACTTATCACTATGAAAGGGTAAACCCACATTTCCCCAATGATCGATTTTTGGTCATGCCGGGAATCAAACCCAGGACCCTTTGTTCAGTAGAAAGACTGAGCTAAGGTGTCAGATTGATTAAGTGTACTTTGTGTGTTTTTTATTTGTTAGGCTATTTCTATTATCATGGTCTAGTGGTCAGAGTTCTTAGCTATAGATCCAAAGGTCCCAGGTTCGATTCCTGGCACTTGCATTTTTCTGTGAAGCAGTCAGTCTGGAATGGGGTCAAACCCAGTATCATGAGAGCAAATTAGGAGCAGCTTTGATAAATATCAGATCCAGTTTATAAAACTGAGATTAAAGATTGGATCATTCATTGTGCTGACCACACGACACCCTCTGCTCGTAAATATTGGCCCTATCATTGCTAAAAGGGGTGACCGCTTTGTCAGTATTGCTTGCTTGCGGTCTATATATCCCTTGTATAGCCGTTCATAATCTTTGTGTCCGAATTACGAGAGATGGGTCTAACTTACTTTTTCTCGAATCTCAATTCTTATTCTAAGATAGCATGATAAGCATAAGGTTAGGTAAGGTTTGTCCAATAATGATGGTGGCTTAAGCCACATTAGGCATAATAATAGTTGTAAATAAAATTATTCGATCATTTTTTTATTTATAGCGAAATATGTAGAAATATTTGTCAAATTACGCATTTTACATTTTGTTAGAATCCTGAATCTTAAATATTTTTTTAAGAATTCAAAGGGCATATCCTTAGAATTTCATATTTATGACACTAAGAAACACAACACAAAATCCATTACTTAAACCATTTTATTATGTTAATATATATACAATGCTTAATTTTATTTACTGTACTGAAACAGCATTCCTCAGCCACATAACATTTTTTTAATAATATCAAGAAAGGACGACCATAGCTGTTATAATACAAATGAAATAAACAAACTTATTAGAATTCTAGCTTTGTACATTATTACAATACTTTACAATCACAAGGTATAGTTTTCTACAAAAGAAAAAGTAAATGTGATATTTCCAAGCCAAATGAAAGACCTAACAAAAACTAAAACATTGGTAAAAAAATTTAAGACTTGAGTAAATATCAGTAAAATGGCTCACGAGTGTTGAAGATTAGCAGCTTGCTAGCCATACCAAAAACATTAACAAGAGTCAAGTCAAATCATTAAAGGTGCTTTTTTAAAACACAATCCAAACTTTTTTTTTAAATACAGAAATATAATTATAAAAAAACTAGTGTAATATTTGTTCCAAAATATCAATTTCTTTTATTTCTTATCTTGGTTTTTAAAAATTTATTTCTAATCATTGTTTCAAAATTTGAGATTTTACTATTTCCAAATTATAAAATATAGTCATCTGACAGAACTGTAGACAGTGAATGATAAACTAGTTTTGTCACTGTCTGGGGCACGCGAATTTTTGAAAAGTTTACCTTCAAAAACTAAGAAACTTCAATATAAATATTGAGGATGATTAACACTTTGTTTGCAAGACAAAAATTTGTAATAATTGAATTGCATGTTGTAATATTTACTTGACTTGTCAGATTAACCCTAAATATGTCAAACAATAATATTTGGTCTCTATATATTTTTAGAACTTTGTCTTACTACCTGTTCAGGTTTTATGTCTTTTTATATAATTATGTAACATATTTGAAGGAGGGAAATAAAAAGGTGTCAATAGAAATAAATATTTAGAGAAATTAAAACTACCATATTTGCTTTGTTTATAATCACTAGAATATGAAAGCCATGTTAAGTACATTTACAATTTGTCGCTATTTAGGTGAAACGGGAGGG
>CABFWO010000135.1:195867-211369 GCA_902155825.1 Timema genevievae | reverse complement strand
CACACCGACAACATCATTTATCCTGGATCTCACTAAATTTATACTAGAAAAGAACAACTTTCAATTCATGGATCAGAATTTCATTCAAACGAAAGGCACGGCGATGGGTACAAGGATGGCACCTTCATATGCCAATCTGTTCATGGGTAAACTGGAAAAAACATTTCTTGACCGCCAAAACAACAAACCACTTTGCTGGCTTCGCTTCATCGATGATATATTCATGGTGTGGACAGCTGGCCAAGACAATCTAACCCTTTTTTTAAACAACTTAAACTCCTTTTCAGCTTTGAAGTTCACCTCAAATCAATCCCACGACCAGGCAACATTTCTTGATGTGGACATTAGGCTGTCGGATGGCCACTTCAAAACTTCGGTACATCTTAAACCCACTAATAGACAACAATATCTGCATTTTGATAGCTGCCACCCATTCAACACTAAAAGATCTATCCCATACAGTCTTGCCATACGAGCTCATCGCATCTCCTCCGATCCAGAAAGTCTTCAAAACCACCTTGAAAACCTTCAAGAAGCCTTCACAGAGAGAGGATACCCTAAACCTCTCATTAATAACCTACTTCGACTAGCTGAAACTCCACAATCACCCAAACCTGACAAACCAGATACTATACCTCTAGTGACTAAGTACTACCCAGGCCTACAAAAGATAAACAAAATATTAGCGTCGGGTTTTCACATATTGGAAGCATCCAGCCGTACCAACAATATTCTTAAAAAACCTCCATTCCTTGTGTATAAACAGCCTCCATCACTTAGAAATCTTCTGGTACACCCCAAACTCAAAACTGAAAAGGACACAACCTTCATTCAACCACAACAAGGCTCTCGACCTTGCAACAAAACAGCTTGCAAAACCTGCCAAATACATCATCCAGCAGTCACTTTCTCCAGCAACATCACCAACTCCACCTATACCATCAAAGGCAGTCACACATGTGAGTCCAGTAACCTAATTTACCAATTAGAATGCCAACAATGTACTGCACAATATGTTGGCCTCACCACTGAAACTCTCCGTAAGCGAATGAATGGACACCGCCATGACACTAAAATTAAGAATCCAGAAAAACCAGTTTCAGCACACGCCACCAATCATAACCTCAACTTTGAGAACTGCTACACTGTCAAGGTGTTAAAATCATTCCACAAGACACAATGTAATATGTCTCAGTTAAGAAGATGGGAACTGGCACATCAATGGATCACAAAATCTAGAAAACCACCTAACCTAAATATTCGCTAATCTCAACCCAGAAACTACACCAGCACCACCTACCATCCATAGAGCAATAGAGAATCATTCAGGGAATTTCAACTCCACCAGAGAAGTTTTCATCCTCACCAATCAAGTTGGCATCACTGAAGACAACATCCTGTCCAGTCTAATTACTACTTCCTGAGGAAGATGCTACAATAGCATCGAAATATTGAAGTGTGTGTAAATATGTGTCAGTGTTGTTACTTTTATTTGTGCTCTACCATTTTCCTAATATTCTATCATTTTATTTATCACTAAATGTTTTTGCTCAATGCACTTTTTTCATATATAGTATAGTTACATTTAAATAACGAAAATAAAAAAGGTATTAATAATTTTCAGATTAAATATTTTTGGGTTGTGGGACGAATCATCTGAGTTTCCATTATTTCTTATGGGTGAAATTCGCTTTGATATACGAGTGCTTTGTATTACGAACACGTTTACGAAACAAATTATGCTCGCAATCCAAGGTTTTACTGTATCTCATGTTTTTATAAGCAAGGATACATAGGTCAAAGACCTTTAATTTGCAAGGGAATTCTAATTTCAACTGTATTCTCACTTTATTTGTTGCCTAATGTATATTTTTATTTTAAAAGTTATGAAACCTTATGTTACGTTATATATATTATGCTACAATTACAGATTATGCAGCATATAAGGTTACATCGTGCTGAGAGCTGTCAATTTTTCATATATCATATTAGTAAAAAGTAAGCCCAACCAAGTCTTTCTTAACAAAAGCTTTTATTTATGTGGTATAGAGAAAATTGTTTAGAAGCATAAGAGTTACACACAAAGGTGTTTGAGAATTATAAATGTTACATAGGCCTATGAATAATCCGAACCTATTCAAACTAACTTGACAACAAATTCAAACACTGCCAAAACCGTTGGTACTTGCTTACAAAAATCATCATAGCCCAGCCCAAAACAAACTTAGTTTTAATTATTTAATTAAATACAATTTGAAGTTAAGATTTATAAATAATTTAAGTGAATGTAGTACATAAAAAATTTAAAAGTTAATATTTTGTAACATCAATGGCAGCATAGAAATTGTTCCCTTTGATAATATGCATGTGTAGGCTGGAAAACTTCAAAACATTATTTGAGCTGGTATTCATAAAAAAAGACTTAATTTAAAACAAAATTTCAGGAAATTGAGAGGAACTTTTGATACAGTTTTTAAGAGGTTTCACCTAAATATTTTTTAATTTTTTTATTTTATGATAAGTTTTTAAAGAAATTTGAATTTAAAAATTGCATGGAGAATGTTTAACTGGGCAGTGTGGAGACTATATTTCTTTAAATTAAAACATTATGATTATTATTAGAAAGGGTAAAATAATGGGGGTGATTAATAAACAAGGTCATATTTTGATTCTTTAATCGTTTCTGTTATTTCAAAGTGTAGTTCTAATTTTCTAATATGCAAGGCCTACTTTTTTTTGTTGATTAGTACTCAACCCAAAGTTTGGTTCTATCCTAAACAGTTCCACAGTCAGCTGAAAACCAAGGCAGCACTTAAAAGACTTACTAGGTAAATTAGGAGTGCGGTAGTTTCCTGTTGCTTTCCTCACTTAGCCAGAAGGTACTATTGCACATCAGTCTGCCAACCCACCAACTGACCTTACAAGCGACACCTTCACTCCATTCATCACAGAGACTGGCTGTATACTGAATGTTATTACTAGTCTCGCTCATACCTCTCCCGCTTTCATATTATACAACAGTAAATTTACTAAAATAACACAACAGTAATGAATGATAAAATTAGTTCTTGACCCCTATTAAATGTTTTCTAGGTTTAGAGCCTTTTAAATGGTATCTAGGTTTGACACACCTTAAATGTTATTTAGTATTGACACCCCTTAGGTTATCTAGGCTTGAAACCCCTTAAATGTTATCTTAGGTTTGAAAACCATTAAATCTTATTTAGGTTTGAAACCCCTTATATGTTTTCAGGGTTTAAAATCTTTTAAATGCTCTCTAGACTACATACTTAATCCATCCTCACTAACTTTCTCCACATTTCTTTATCCTTGAATACTCCCTTTACTTCAATATCCACACACCGAGTCATACATGCTCTTTTCTTTCATTCTTAAAACTCTTCCTAATCAACACGATTATTGAGCGCCATTAAATAACAACCACTCTAGGCTAATTAATGGTAAAATTTATCCCTGAATAGATTTAAGGAAGAAAAACATATGTTTGATGAAAAATAATGATAAAAGTGGCTTTTAAATATCATATCATATCATATCATATCATATCATATCATATCATATCATATCATATCATATCATATCATGCATGAAATACACCTTTAGCACATTTTATATCAGATACATCTAATACATAAAGGTTACTACATGGAATGGCATCCATTTGCTTTTTATCTTTGGTAATAATTTTTGGGTAAACTGGTATTTTTGGAGTCCAAGAGCGCTATTTGTGAAAGATTTATTAACTAAAGTGTTAAGAGATAACCAGACAAACTGGCTCAGCTGGGAAATGTTTTTGGTATTCTTGTGAACAAGTCTATGGCATACTTTTATTTATTCAGATAAGCTTGAAGATCTTGCTGTTTTACTGTGTAAGCAGTAATTAAAATTCAGGGCATGAATTTTTTTACCTAAGAACTTTTTTTAGTCAATCTTAAAAATATTTTACCTTGTATAAAAACTTTTATCAACACGTGTTAAACAAAATATTATTTTGTTTTTATTTGGAAAATTGTAGCTCAGTAGACAGACTATTCTAATAAAAGATCAATAAGCTCAATTTTAAAGCTGGGTCGAATTCCCCGTCTTGTTCTCATATAATTTTTGGAAATATTCTCTCTACCGAAAAGTTCTCATACAAACATATAATCCGCACGACCTTCAATGGACAGTTTCTCTCTACCTTTGGGGTGGCAACGGCCACAGAGATGTCTACAAAGTCCCTATATACAATCTCATTCCCTTCAATGACAGCGTTCACGACAGGCTGGTCCTGCAGAGCGTAAGCAGATGCCTTAAGGAAAGGTGACATGAACCCCAGCTTGATGCCATGCTTCTTGGTGAACGTGTCTTGGTGGGTTTTTCTAAACTCCATGATGTTGCTGTAAACACAAACATCATCAGATTTGCAAGACGTGTCAGAGAAAATAGTTATGTTATTCGACAAGCTGAAACTCTACAATCACTCAAACCTGAAAAAATTAAACACTGTACTGCACCACCTGTCATTCACATAGATCAATAGAAAACTGCTGTTGTTGTTGTTAAATTAATACTACTTCCTGAGGAAGATGCTATGAAAGCATTCAAATATTGAAGTGTTTTTAAATTTGTGTTAATAGTTTTTACTTTTATTTGTGCTCCATTTTTCTACAACTAAATCATATTTTTATTAAATATTAGGGGTGTGTGAAATCACTTTTTCAATTCAAAGCAAAATCAAATATACGAAATATTCTCAAAGTCAAACCAAAGCTCAAATATTTTTGTCAGATGTTTTAGGCTTGAAGAAAAAAATTATAATGGGCTTATTTATATGACTTTATGCACTAAAATTACTCGGGAAATGTTTTATTACACAATTGTTTGTAATATTTAGTTTAATTCTGATAAATCAACTTACAATTATTATTATTACTATTACTAGCACCGCGTCTTACTACCCGTTTGGATTATATGCACTTACGCTAATGTGTAATGGTAGGATGATTGTGAGATGAAATGGAAGACCTACAGTTTAACGTGGAATCCGAACCACGGTGGAGGCCTGGCATTCCTCACATTCATAAGTTGTGACTAATACACGTCTTGTCAGAGGTGAAAGAAGGGTTTGGCAATCAGAAACTTACAATTCAATTATGATTTTTTTCCCCCATATGAATAATGTCTTGTATTGTACACAACAGCTCAGAATGGCGATAACTTTCCATTATTGGCGAAGATTCGTAATCGTCGAAGACATATTTTTTTCAAGCAAAGTTAAAGTTTCAAAGTTTCACAAGTATTTTTACACATCATATATTTCATATATTTTGCTTAGTGTATTTTATTTCATATACAATATGTAGTATATTTTGATAATTATAAGAGGATGATTTAACCTCTATTGGGAAATATATACATTATGCAGACACTATATAGCTCTAATGTTTCAAAGAGAAAATGGAAAGGGATTGAGACAGTGATAAGACATTTGTTTGAATCAGCGTATTTAATTTTTAAGTTCACTTTCCATCAAAGCAAAAGCCTACATTTATTGATTGAAGTTAGATATCCCAGATTCACAATTTACTATTTGTCAAAATTACTTATTTTTTCTAGACACAATAGATTACACTTGTTTTCCCTGTTCTCTCGGCTGGTGGTAGCCCTGTGAGTCCATTGGGATGTCACTATCACTAATTTGACGGCAATGAACTTAAGAATGATCCACATCGGTGGGTAGATAGGTAAGGCATCCAATTGTCTGGTTTGGTTTACCAATGGAAATAAGTTTGGGTTTGAATCTCGGCTGGACATACTGAGAGTAGTTTTCCATAATTTTTTTTGCAGTGTTTGTGTTATAGTCCCGGACGCTTATCTACTAATTACACACATAGTTTTAATGAGGAAGGTTATAGTTCTTGGGAGTGTACCCATATTTGCATGGAGGCAGTGTTGAGAGCCACTTTGGAAAAACAACCCTCATTACACTTGAACAAGATTCAAAACTTGATCTCCCCATCATCAGCAATATAGTCTAATTCAAGAGTGGCATCTTATATCATTCGGCTGCCGGAGTGAGTAATTTTCACGCAAATGAAAGTACATTTCCTCTAAAATTTTACCTTCTTACTCCCTACCTCATCAATTTAAATATTTGAATATCTTAATAAAGATGAATATAAAAATTATTATTATTATTATTATTATTAGCACCGCGTCTTACTACCCGTTCGGGTTATACGCACTTACGCTAATGTGTAATGATAGGGTGATTATGAGATGAAATGGAGGACCTACAGTTTAACGTGGAATTCGAACCACGGTGGAGGTCTGGCATTCCTCACATTCACAAGTTGTGATTAATACACGTCTTGTCAGAGGTGAAGGAAGGGTTTGGCAATCAGATAATATAAAAATAAGTTACCAAATAATAAATTGGTGTCTTTACAGGACCATTACCTTGTGGGGTTTTTTTGTGTGTGTTTTTTGTTTACTTAACTACCATATTGAGTGAGAGTAGACTCTTGACCTGATGAAGCTGTCTGTGACAGTGAAAGCTTGTCCTTAAAAATGTATTTGTGTGTTTTATAGTGTTCTATCTAAACAATTTCTACTCCAGTATCACCAAGTTAAGTGTGCTGGCTATCCCTCCTAATTTAAACCATAATTATAATAATATAAATTATTTGTGTAGCTAAGCAGTTAAAGGAGGAATAACTGTGGAAGGAAAGTAGAAGATGGGGCATTTTACTATATTGACCCAACTACAGGCTGGAAATAGATTGATGATGATGATGATGATGATGTGGTGGCTAACTATATTTAGGCATGGTTTATTAATTCACTTTAAAAAAAATTAAAACTTTTAAATGGCAGTGGCATTAATATTTCTATGGTGAGATGAAAAGTTTTAAAAATTAATTTTAACAATAAAAATAATAATTTGAGCTATAATATAGAATAGGAATATTTTTTAAATAAATTTGTGATAAATTGGTAACCAAAATATTAAATATGATTTAATTTGAAATAAGTTGAGCACCAACATACAAATTCGTTCCCATCTGGGGTGCAGGTGGCGATGGTGATGACTTTGATTATGTCCAGGTTTTTTTTTTCTTAACTGTGATAGTAAGTGCAATATTAATTATGATTTAATTTAATTTAATGTTCCTAAGAAAAGTTAGAAAAAAGCATTCATGAAATTATGTTTGGATGTGAAGATTTAATAATATTAAAAAAAAAGTAACAATAGCCCCATTATTCCCTGTTCACCTAGAATGCAGCTGTTCACTTGGTGCTGGCCTCTTAGCAGAGAGATAAATTAGAGTATTAATAATTTTTTAAGACATACATAATACACCTTTGGATTAAGTTGTACTTGATACCATCTTGGACTATGCTATTTGTGTTCTAAAATCCCTACAGAGCAATACTGGTTTATATCTTCTTTTATCTCAGCCTCATGGACTCTTCCTTTCATCAATAAAACCAGTTTAATCAGTTGCTGACCTTGACATTTCAATGGCCATCTGTTGCACAATACCCTCTTTGTTGGGTTCTTTTCCTCCTCACTCCTCTATTAAACTTCATCAGCATAAAACAAATCCCAAGTAGAGATAAGAGTAAGCAATTGGTCATTCATCACTAGATTCACAATGCAAGGCCAAAAAAAAAAAGAATCTTTTTCAAGCAGCTCAAAATTGCAAAGCCCATAAATCTTTTGAGCTTGAGCTTAGGATGTATATTCCAGGTTTGAAATCGAGCTCGAAGCTATTAAAAATACTACCCTAGGTTAAGTTAGTTTGTAAGTTGTGTGATGATCTATTTAGAAGAGGTTGGTACTACTCACGTCATGTCCAGCTCGTTGAAGGTGGTCAACATGGCTGCTGTGTTCTGAGACTCCTTAAGGCGCTCAGCAATGCGGACTCTCATTCGGCTCATCTTCACTCTGTGAATGCTTCGAGTACCAGATATCTCCTTGGTGGGGTCTGCCGGGGGTGTCTTTACCGATGCGTTCTCTAAGGCCTGAGCATGTCTGATGGCAGCCACCGGGATCTGGGTCTTAGGAGCGGAAGGGGGCGGAGTTGGGGGAGGAGGGGTGGATGGCGGGGGATGGGCATTCGTGCTTGGAGGTGGAGGGGCAGGAGCGGCCGTAGGAGGCGGAGGGGCTGGTGCAGCAGCTTCTTTGGGTTTGGCAGCAGGGGCACCAGCAGCTGAAAGATATAACAAACAAATAATAGCTTAGTTACTAGTGATGGAACCTTCAAATCCCTAAGGATATTCAATATTTGAGGATCCTAACATAATTTCAGTTTCAAGATTTTTTTTTAAATATGTAGAATTGGGTCGAATCCACTAATTTACAAATCCGAATCTTCAATTAACTTTCAAATATCAGATATGAATCCGAATCTTGAAAAAGATTATGAACTTCAGAGGAAATCGAAATATAAATAGTTACCAAATGTCAAAAAAAAAAAAATTAAAAAATCATGAAATCCATTCCATTAAGTTATAAATTAATGGTGTGTAACCTAGTTGATGGTTTTGCTATAATTATGTTGGCTCTGAGACACTAATAGGCAGTATTGAGCTTTAAAACAAATTTCAATTGAAAAAAGAACAAAAACGATTTGAGTCTCAAATTAGATAATTTATTGAATACTTGAATCTTGAGTATCCTTAAGGATTCGAGGGTTTCATCCCTAATATTTTGTTTGGCTCTTAAAATATTTAGAGTTATTAGGATTCTCAATAGTAGTTTAGTCCAAATAAATTAAATACGAACCTACCAATCAAACCTTAGACCAAAAGATCTTACACTGTGGTGATAATGGTAATGATTATGATTATAATAATAATGATAATAATTAGTATTATTAATAATAATTATTATTATTATAACAATAGTAATATAAAAGATTTTTTTATTATTTAGATAATGTTTAATAATGTCAAAGCTTTTAAAAGTATTACCATATTAGTTTAAAAATCAATAGATATTTTTAATCTAAAATTATTCTAAAGCATAATTTCCCGTTCTTATCCCAATTCCAATATTTTGACTCATTTCCCATCTTGTTCCCGCCACAATAAAAAAATGCATTCCCGTCACACCCTGTCCAAGACTAATATAGTTTATCAACTTAGAATTCAACGTGTTAAATATTTTTGCAATAAAACACTATATGTACGATATTTAGTGTATAACTACAGTATAAAATTGTTTTCAACATAAAACTATTTTTATAAATTATTCAAACTTCAAATTTGGCTTTGAGAATATTATATATTTATATTCAATTCTACTTCACTTTGAATTGAAAAAGTGTATTTCTTACACCCATATTATTATGTATATTATTATAATAGGATAATCAAAGTTAACTTTCCTTTGAACTGTGAAAACTATTTAACCAATTTATTGTGATGTGAATAAAAAACATAGCTAACACTGCTTATGTGAACATCTCATAACTAATTACAAAAAAATTACTTTATACTAGTTTTCATTTGAGTATGATGTGAAAATTCATTATAATAATATTAAAATAAGAAAATTTCACTGTTTTAACACTTACTCTTTTAGAAAGAATTTTTTTTAAATATGTTTTATATAGTATTTAAACTGTTTATATGTGTATTAGCTCAATATAATTTTAGGACAAAGATTTTAAACTGGTTCAGTTTGTCATCCAGTTATATTAAGCTGAATCCCCAATAAGCAGCTTTCAAACTTATATTTTGAAAAAAATTATTTATATTGATTTTTAATCTCCAATTTAATTATATCTAAAACCTCGAATATCCTTTAGGATTCAAAGATTGCATCCATAAGTTAGACAGATGTTTATGTAATTACAAAGCATTCCTCAAAGCTTGAGGCATTATCATCGTGATCCCAAACTGTGGACATCTATTTTAGGAAACAAACTAGTGCTGACTCTGTTTTTAACCTTTACCTGTGACCTTGAGCTTGAAGAGTTTCTGCCCGGCTTTGACAGTAGCCCCGTCCTCCACAAAGAGCTCCTCGATAATTCCGTTATCAGGCGCAGGTACTGCAACAGAAGTCTACAACAAACATAACAAAAGTTACTGACATGGTTGGCCGTCAAGAAATTTACCTGAGGCCTATGAGATGTTAATTTAATGTAAACCACATTTAAAGATTGATTAAGATAGCTCGACTTTTTTTGATAACCTAAATCTTGTAATCAAATCTTCAATGTATCGTCACATCCAACATCATAATCTTAAAAAGGATGCTACATTAATAGATTAACATCCACAATTATAGATTTATTCACTTTTATCCAAAAGATGTTGGAAGAAGAAAAAAATAGTTTAAGTGAAGGTTATATGTAAGAGAGCACTTACATAATTAAGGATAGTCAAGACACTTACCTGAGTGATACTGAAGTAGACATAATCTAGATAAAAAAGCATACACACTTTTAAGACAGTTCCTGTTTCCTTAGTTGTGAAGGGTTAAAGATTTATTTGATGCGAGATGTTAACACCTTGGTGGTGTAGCACTGATTATAGTCCAGATAATGGATTTCGGCATGTTAAGCTGCAGATACACATGCCAGGGAAAAAGCAAGCTATACCTCAGTTTTATCTTCTTTGGTGCTGACTGACAGCTCACAGCTGACTTCTGACAGTCAACAGTTAGGTATATACCTAAATTTTGACTGTCAGAAGTGACAACTGCTAAAGACATGGTTTTTGCTGATCATATGGTTCGGCGTAGGGATACATAATTTGGTCTGGTAGCTTTTCAAAGCCGTCAGAAGTCAGCTGTGAGCTGTCAGTCAGCACCACAGAAGCTAAAACTGAGGTATAGCAGCAAGTACCTGGCATGCCAGTCACTTGCAAACCAGTAGGCTAAAGGAGTAAAGGTATGCTTGTTGCTAGCACCACTCTCAGTTCTGTGATTGTAGATGCCAGAGATGGAAGTTTCAGAAATTAGAAACGAATTGATTAACGTGATAGCAGTAATATTGAACATATATTGGTCAAAATCACAAAATGAAGTGATTTCAGTCCCTGTGGGTGAAATAAATAGTAAATAATTTATTTTATTAAAATTGTGTTTTTCTATTTCCAGTCCCTTCTTTCCTTACTTATATAATGAGTAATTTATTAATTAATAATGGTTAAAACACATTTAAAATTATTTTTTTCTATCATTATGACAATTCGGTCACTGAAACCCTTGAAACCCATATGATCTTATGGAAACTAAACAAATAAAATATATAAAAAATACTGGATTGCACTGTCAATAAAGCACATTGAACAATAAATAACAGCTTAAAAATGGAAAACAAATGTTAAAACAGCATTTTTTTAATTAATAACTCTCGTCCCTGAAGTATATAACAAAAGGCTGCAAAAATGTAAAGCTGGTGCCATTTCATTAGCACGCACACGTAAAGCGTGGGAAGCATCACTGTATTCCTCATGTGTGTTGTGGTTTATCATCGTCAATCTACCAATGTGATTTTTCAATTTCTCCAGAAATTATAATCAATTCAGCTAATAAATGTATCATACCTTAATTATAATATTATGACAAACCAGTCATGTTGATTACTTGGGGATAAATTATAATTTGCCGAAAAATAAATGTGCTTTGGTACACACGTTTCAATCTGAAAACCAACCTCGAACAGAAACGAGAGCTTAGTGCCTTATTTTGGCACTAGTCCACACAATGAATTTTTTTTAAATCCGCTCAAAGATAAACCGGTCACATCACCATCTTTGTTTTAGCGTTGTCGAATTGTCCAATTACCGATTCATGTAGAAAGTTTATGGAAAAACACATTTTGAGCTTACATTCATTATTAAATGCACTTGGTATTTTTAAACTAATAATTCATAATAGCTTTATTAAAACAGGGTGTCCAGTCAAACTCTATTTTAAAATTCCCTTACTTTTTTAAGTTTTCCAGAGACAGTTTACAACTTTTCCAGTCACTATGTTATACACATTATTGTATTAAAATCACAACTTAGTGGGGTATTTTTTGACACACACACACATTTTGAAATTGTAACACTGAAGGGGTTAAATGATGTCAGCCTAAAGCAATGGGCTATTGGGTCGTGCGATCTAAGTTAGATCGCAGATTATATTTATACATTAAAAGATCGCCTTACAAGGGCTAATGAACTAATGACTCAACTTTGGCTAAAGACACCCAATAGAGGGGTGGAAAGTTGAGATGAAAATCCCATATTGACTTGTAGAATTGAGATTAGTATACTCAACATGAACAACTGTACTAAAAGAAATTAGCAGTGAGAATTAACTGGAAGAAAAATGTTATTTTGACAGTTGGTTATTGTAAATGAAAATTGCTTAGGCCTATTATTTTAGTGAATATGTGAAAATTCCAGAAGTTTTAATCAAATTCCCTGACTTTTCCCTGTTTTCCAGGTTGTTGGACACCCTGTAAAATTACTGAGAAATTTCATAAATATGAAAGAAAAATGTATAATTTTACAAATAGTAGGCCTATGTAGTTTTAGTTGGTAAATTAACAAATAAAACTAAATTAAAAATGGTTTTAATATAATAAAAGTAGCCTTTGATGAAAATATTTTTAAAAAATATTTAATAACGATCTTAAAGAATATCTGATTTTACTTTTAATATAGGTATCAAAGAGAGATCGTAATAGGTCCCAAAAAATTACTGTTTTAAAATGCAGCTTTTACCAGATTGATTTTGAATTCTGTATTATGTAGTGTTACTGCTCATTCATGCCCCACGCTGGGTTCCAATTGTAGTGTTACTGCTTCGTTCATGCCCCACGTTGGGCGCCAATTGTAGTGTTACTGCTCGTTCATGCCCCACGTTGGGCGCCAATTGTAGTGTTACTGCTCATTCATGCCCCACGTTGGGCGCCAAATGTGGCGTTAATTTCCACCCTACGTTAGGCTGATAATTGTAGCATTACTGCTCGTTCATATCCCACGATAGGGCTCTAATTGTTGTGTACACACCCAGGATTGCGCACCAATTGTAGCGTTACGTGTCCAACACCTACTTTTGGCTACTAAATTATGGGGTACATGACCTACGATTTGTAATTATTTATGGTGAATGTGACCTATTGCTTGGGGACTTTTGTATATTATTGAAAAAAATATGACTAAGTAATTATTGCACTGTCCATAACCCCATATTCTCCTAAGATGTTGATTCTAACTTTCTAATTCAATGACCATCTTCTGAGATGTAGATTTTCCAGATCTTTAAATATAATTTTGCTTCATTAAAACTTTTGATTTAGATTATTTTATTATATCAATATCAGAAAATTATTCAATTATCCTTTACATACATAATGAGTGTGAATTGTGTCAGGATTACATTAATAACCCTGTGTTCTAAAAAAATCGTGCACACGAGTCGAAGTTTCAGGTAAGAGCAAACGAAGATTGTCCTTTGTGTCCAAACTTCCTTTCCGAACAAAGGAGGATGTTTCATTACGGAAAGTTCCCAAAAGTTAACACAACAAAGGTTAGTACCAAATAAAACAAACGCAGCGCCAGTAGTGTGTTTACCAAATAGAATGGACAGAGAGAAAATTATACCGAAAATAAAAATAAATCTTTAAATTTTGAAAAATATGAAACATAAAAATGAGAATCATTACAATTAACAAACACATTTTTACTTTCTACCCGATATATTTTGGAGAATGCTTACGTACAATGTCATGTCATCAATCACTCTGTTTTAATCCTCAAGACACCTATATTAACTTTATAGGGCGAAATAGTTTTTTTATTCATTTAAGCAGCCTTTTCTGATATATTAGATAAAAGTCACATTTTCTCTAAAACAGTCAATAACTAACTTTTTATATTATAAGACTAATCTGAGACACACACTGCTTATGTATAGCATTAAAAAAATATTTTTATGTTGTTTTTTTTTCCTCTTCAATGAGCGTGACCTGATTGTCCTTTTTTGCATCTTTGTTTAGAAATTATTTTTTTCTAAATATAAAAACATGAAATTCATCTCAGCTTGTTTTTTATTTTACTATTATTCCTGAATATATTTACATGGCTTTACACAAACTTTAAGTGTTTTGCATGTTTTGATTTTAATGTAATCTTTTGCAATGTAATTAGCTACCAAACTTAAAAACCAGTGTTAATTTTAGAATAAACCTCTTATTATTGTAAAAAAAATTATTTTTTATTTTTATATTCAGCAAAAAAAGATCTAACACATACACTGATTATGTATAACATTCCAAAAGTTTTTTTTACATTTTTTTGCCTCTTTGATGAACGTGACCTGATTGTCCATTTTTGCAACCTTTATTCAAAATCTTTTTTTATATAAAAACATGAAATCCAGCTCAATCATATATATTTCATTATTCCCGACTATATTTTGGATTTAATTCAATGGTAAAAAGGTTAATTGTTGGTGCTTTAATTTCTCTTTTTACGCTCATCCATATTATCCTATTTTGTAATTTTGACCCGTATAAAACTAAACTTGAAATTCAATTATAAAGTCCACAAAAAAAATAGAAAAACAAATAAATAATAGAGAAAGATTGGATAAGCAGATTTTAAAGTCAACCATAAGTTTGAAAAGAAAGTGTAATTAATAGGGACCAGATTCTTAGGCACCAAAAATGTTTAAAATAGGCATGCAAATAGGCATTAAAAATATGGGATTTAGGCACCAAAATAGGCACTTAATAAAAAAAATAAGCACACAACAAGCAATGTAAAATTTATTTTACTACAAGTTTGTTACCTGCAGCTTACAAGCAATTTACATTGCTGTGAATCACTAGATACTTTCCTAGATTTTAAGTTTTAATATTGGTTCTATTGTCTGATAGAATGATTTTATATCTAAAAAAGCTTTGTTTTACTTCACAGTATATAAAGGAAAATATTTTTAAATTTGCCAATTATGAAGGGGTTAAATTTGTATCCTGCAATAGTGTACAGTTTCCTCTCAAGATGTCTGCCACTACTCCATAAATGAGTTTTCCCAAAGTCAATACCTAGCTAGATCGCTTTCTTGCACCCAAAAACTGTAGATAAACAAATTTAATCTAAATCCTTGAGCCTGTTTTCATGCTAATTTACAAATATACAACTTCCCCCTCCTCCCCCCAATACCCCTAAATGAGTTTTCCCAAAGTCGAGACATGGCTAAATTACTTTTTCGAACCCAAAAACGCTAACTCAATTTCATCAAAATCCTTAGGCCCGTTTTCAAGGAAAAATGTACAAATATATACTAAGTCTATATACAAGAATGTCTCGTTTAATAGGGTAAATTATGGGAATTTCTCCTGCGTGATACAATGACTAATGAGTAGTGCGGGCCACATCACATGTCCAGGGAAGGACGTGTCACGTGTCCCTGCATAAACATAGTCTGTCAAGGTCAGAGCATGTCAGTTAAAGCCAAATCACATGGCTTCTAGCCCCCTGCCCC